>CAKAJE020002145.1:277500-342622 GCA_916610135.2 Macropis europaea
GTTCTGTAATAATCTTATTTAGCAACCGCAGCACTCTGCTTGATATCGTAATCGGTCTCCACTGTTTTGGGTCTTTTAAGTTGCCGGATTTAGGGATTAATGTTGTTCTGTTCATTTGAAGAGAAGGAGGAAAATATTTAGCGCCCCAGATGATATTTAACAGAGCTTGCAAATCGGTACGTGACATACTTCTTAGGTGTTCGCGTTTTACTCCATCAGTACCAGGTGCGGATTCTTTGAGTTTGCGTAATGCACTATGAATTTCTACTGGATTTATTGGTTGAGATAAGTTAATGGTTCCTGGTTGTGTACTGTAGGCAGGTTTCCAGTTTAGTTCTCTATAAGCAAACACTTTGCTATAATATTGTGCAAATTCTTTCATGTCTGGTATCTCTGAGAGGTCAAGGGGCGAGTTTGATAGAATTTGTTCCGCTACCTGGCCCGGATTCTTTTCGTACAATTTCTGCAAACGCGAGTATTCACTTGCTCTTCTCTTCGCGCGATTTCCTTTAAGTTTTACGTATGGCATCCTCTTCGGTTTCTTGAAAATTTTATTTTGTTGTGGTGTCAGACCTAAAATATATTTGTCTAGCTTGTCTATTATTTCAATACGCGGTGCGTTGTGCAAAATATTGTCAATAATGGAGCTCATTTCGGGTGTTGTTTTTACTTGTAGCTCTTGTAGGAGGCTGTATATTTCTATAGAAGCTATATGTTCGCATGGAGTATTAATATTTCCAGGATTAGAGGATGCTGGACATTCAGATGTGGTGCTGAGATCCTCCATTCTATTGCTTCCGTTTTTTACTGCATTTGCATATGTGTTCTCAAGTTTATTTATGCATACCCTTGGTGTTAAAGGGCAAATTTTCCGGATAGATTCATTGGATAATTTTTGAATTTCTTTGGCAAGGTGGGTCTTATATATCTGTCTCTGTCTTAATTTTTTGATGCCTTCTACTGGTCGGCCTGTTTTTTCTGATAGATGCAAGTTTATGTTTTTGGATAAAAGATTTTCTCTATTTGGAAGTGAAGCTTCTATGGAGGATATTGCTAAAATTTCGCCGTCTGTGTATTGGGATCTCGAGGAACATTGTCTATTTTCTAATAATTGAAGGTCTTTACTATTATAGCTTTCAGGGTGAGCTCTTCTTTGGTGCTGTCGCGTACCTGCAAATGTTTTAAATTTCGAGCCACAGATGTCACAGGCATATCCATCAGCTTGCGATGGTGGAGCGTTACATCTTCTGACGTGCTGAGCAGCGCTTGAATAACTTCTACTAGAGAGATTAATATTGCATGAGGGACATACTTCAGGTGTCTTCTTATTCTCTTTGTTCTTTGACGCTAAAGTTATATCTAAAACCAGGGGATTGCATCCGTCCTGGTTGGTGTTTTCCACCATTTCTGTCGCCACTACTTGGGATCGACAGCATCCGAGGCTTGTTTTACTTTTCACTGCAATTGCGTTTGCCCGAAGGCGTGAAATTAGCGGGCTGCAAACCCAGTAGTTCCACTCGGCTTTCGCCTAGTTCGGCCGCCTCCGTTAGCTCGGACCAGGCACATTGTATGGTCCTTTTCCCGGCGCCACGTGACCTTGCCTAAGGGTCGGACGTGGAGGTCGGCCTTGGGGAGGGTTTCCAGACGGAATAGAGGCAAGGTGTTTGTTGGCTCTCTATTCCCTGACCCCAGCATCCCCCGTTTGGGTAGGAGCGCGCTTCACAACACAGTCGGACTTTACAATTTCTTGTACCGTCAAAGCACTGCGAAGTCCACGCGTCTCCTGGGAGCATGACCTCATTAAGAGAGTCATAGTTACTCCCGCCGTTTACCCGCGCTTTTTTTTTGAATTTCTTCACGTTGACATTCAGAGCACTGGGCAGAAATCACATTGCGTCATCACCCTTGGGGGCCATCGCAATGCTTTGTTTTAATTAGACAGTCGGATTCCCCTAGTCCGTGCCAGTTCTGAGCTGAGCGTTGAATGGCGGCCGAAGAGGACGACCACGGCGGCTCGCGCCAACCACGGAAGCCTCGCAGCAAGGAAGATCCGCGGGAGGCCAAGGCACGGGACCGAGCTGGGATCCCGGATGCGCGCGCGGCACGAGACCGCGGCGCACCGTTCACCTCGCCCAGGCCCGGCACGTCAGCCAGACCCGCTTCCCGACCAAGCCCGACACGCCCCGCTCCTCAGAGCCAATCCTTATCCCGAAGTTACGGATCCAATTTGCCGACTTCCCTTACCTACATTAATCTATCGACTAGAGGCTCTTGACCTTGGAGACCTGCTGCGGATATGGGTACGAACCGGCGCGACACCTCCACGTGGCCCTCTCCTGGATTTTCAAGGTCCGAGGGGAAGATCCGGACACCGCCGCAACTGCGGAGCCGTTCCGGATCTCGATCGAGGAAGCGCACACATGGCAAGGATGGAATTTGCTGGTACCACTGGAGTTTCGGTACCGACGCAAGGGACTGCATTACGCCGTGCACCTTCCAGGCGGGAAACACTCCGGGCAGTCGTTAACGACGGCTAGCGACCACAGCCCGACATTAAGCCGTCTCTTCGTCATCGATTACGACACGAAGACGCAATTTTTGGTCGACACAGGCGCCGACCTCTGTGTCTTTCCACGAGCAATGATCCGAGGACGGCGTGAAAAATCAAACTACGAGCTTTCCGCAGCAAGTGGCACCACCATCGCAACGTACGGGACTACTACTTTAACTCTCAATTTAGGGTTACGTCGGGTTTTCACATGGAGATTCGTAATCGCCGACGTCTTCAGGCCCATAATCGGGGTCGATTTCCTCGCTCACTTCGGACTAATGGTAGACGTTCGCAATCGCCGTCTCTTAGATCAAGTGACGTCTCTCTCGACACGAGCAATGCCTGCCCGCGATGCCGTCCCGAGCATCAAAACAGTCTTCGGGGAATCCGCTTATCATTTTCTACTCCAGCGATATCCCGAAATTACGAAACCGGAAGGAACACCTTCCGAGCCAAAACACAGCACGATGCACCACATTCGTACTGCACCAGGTCCACCTGTTACCTGCAAACCACGGCGTCTTGCGCCAGGTAGGCTACAGGCAGCCAAAAAGGAATTTGAAACCATGTCGCGATTAGGAACAACACGACCGTCGGAGAGTAGCTGGTCGTCACCTTTGCACATGGCACCCAAAAAGGGAAGTGACGAATGGAGACCATGTGGCGATTATCGTGCTCTCAACGCGAGGACCTTGCCGGACCGATATCCCGTCAGGCATATTGAAGATTTTGCACAAACTTTGCGGGGTAAGAAAATTTTTTCGACCATTGATCTCGTTCGAGCTTACAACCAAATCCCCGTTGCACCAGAAGATATTCCGAAGACAGCCATTACCACTCCTTTCGGATTATTTGAATTTCCGTTCATGTCGTTTGGGTTACGCAACGCGGCTCAAACCTTTCAGCGCTTTATCGATGAAGCGTTGCGAGGTTTGAACTTTTGTTTTGCGTACATTGACGACATACTGGTGGCTTCAACATCCGAAGAGGAACACCTTCAACACCTCAAGATAGTTTTTGAACGGCTAAAACAATACGGTATAGTGATAAATACTTCAAAATGTATCTTCGGAAGGACGGAGTTAAAATTTTTAGGCTACCTGGTGTCGGAATCAGGCACCCGACCATCCACCGAAAAGGTTGAGGCCATTTTAAAGTATCCACGGCCGACCACAGCGAAACAATTACGGCAGTTTTTAGGTATGGTAAATTTTTATAGACGTTTCATACCTAAAGCCGCACAGGTACATGCACCTCTGAACGACATGCTGGCGGACAATATAAAAGGCAGCGCACCTGTAAATTGGACACCAGGCGCCACCGCAGCATTTGAAGACCCTAAAAAGGCGTTAGTAGAGGCTACTCTAATAACACACCCTGAAATCGACGCACCATTGGCCATCATATGCGACGCCTCGAGTTCTAATTGGGAACCACTGGGATTCTTTTCAAAAAATCTCAGCTCAACGGAACAGAAATACGCTACATACGGCAGAGAATTACTCGGTATCTACCTCGCAGTCAAATATTTCCGTCATATGATCGAGGGAAGAACTTTCACTATCTTCACAGACCACAAACCAATCATTTACGCTTTCCAACAGAAACCAGAAAAATTCACCCCAAGACAATTTCGATATCTCAGTTTCATTAGTGAATTCTCAACAGACATCCGCCACGTAGCAGGTCGAGATAACGTTGTCGCCGATGCGTTTTCAAGAGTGGACGAAATCGAAGAGACTTTGGATTTTGAAATGCTGGCCAAATCGCAAGAAGAAGATGAGGAATTACTGACGTACTTACAAGGCAACACAGGTTTGAATTTAAAACGCATATCCATTCCGGGAAGTATACAACAAATTTACTGCGACATATCTACAGACACCGTTCGCCCTTTCCTCACAAAATCGTTTCGTCAAACTGCATTCAACGCACTACAGAAAATATCGCATCCAGGAATCAATGCCACTGTCAAACTGATCACGCAAAGGAACGTTTGGCCATCGATCAAAACATACTGCAGAAGATGGGCCCGGAACTGTCTCCAATGTCAACGCTCCAAGATCTCCAGGCACGTATCAGCACCCCTCGGTTCTTTTTCGCGACCATCGGCGAGGTTCGAACATGTTCATTTGGACATTGTCATCCTACCTGTCTGCGAAGGATACAGATATTGCCTTACCTGCGTGGATCGCTTTACGCGCTGGCCTGAGGCAATATCTCTCCGCGACTAGGAAGCAGCCACAGTAGCTCGAGGCTTTTACGAGGGGTGGATTGTCCGGTTTGGAACGCCACTAAGGATCACCACGGACCAAGGTAGACAATTTGAGTCCAATCTTTTTAAACAATTAAGCTTGTTAACAGGTAGCAGACGTTTAAGAACTACGGCATATCACCCGGCGGCTAATGGGATGGTGGAAAGGTTCCACCGTCAGTTAAAGGCAGCCATACGTTGCCATGAAAATCAACGTTGGACAGAGATTCTTCCCACCACGTTGCTGGGTATTCGTTCAGCCTGGAGGGAAGATTTAAAAGCAATGACAGCAGAGTTGGTGTACGGCGAACCATTGCGATTTCCCGGAGAATTCCTGTCTCCGCGTCCAGGTGAAGCTGACACTGTCGCAACTTCATTTGTAAAGGAACTGCGACAACATTTCCAGGATCTGAGCCCAGCCGCAGGTTCTCACCATGGGTCACGGCGGACCTTCGTGTACAAAGACCTTGCCAGTTTCGAGCATGTTTTCGTACGACACGACGCATCGAAAGGCATTCTACAACAGCCTTATGATGGACCATATCGCGTCATTAGCCGCGGACATAAAACTTTTCTAATAGACCGTCAAGGACAACATGTCACAATTTCAATCGAGTGGTTAAAACCCGCGTATATTGTAAGTGATCATTTAACACATGAAATTGTAATAATTCCGACACAGAACCAAATCTATCTCGCGATATTGTAACACCACAATTTACCGACCGCGCAGGTAGGCGAGTACGATTTCTCGACAGGTTTCAAGCTGGATTTTCGTGATTAGGTAAATCACTGGCAGGGGGGTGATGTAGCAGTTACGGCACTGCTACCACATCCCTGCCGTGAAAGATCGAAATATTACCCTCGCAAACTTTCTTTTCTCTAAATGCTTCCGGCCTATCCTTCGTTAAAAGTGTACGGACAGGCGCGTCGTAGGCCGGCAACGGACGACGGTTGCCGATTGCGCGACGAGTTTTTTCTTTTGTTTTCTGACCGTACGCCGCGGTCACCAGGCAGAACACGAGGCAGAGCCTCTTGCGACTCACCACGTGTACGACCGTGCGACGCAGACAATTACCTGTTTCTTATTTGTTATATTAATTATAAATAAATTGAGCGTGTAACGCAAAATCGGACTTGACCATTACGCACACATTCACCTCAACCATAATATAAAATGATCTAATCGTGTCTCTGATTGCCCTATCATAGAAGTTTAATAGTGAATTTTGCTCGGCATTTCATGCGCATTAAGATACCAGACAGCCCAATACGCTATCTGAAATAGGAGCGACGTAAATTGAACAAATGCGATACAATTACGCAGAATTCTTATATGAACCATAATATAAAATGATCTAATCGGGTCTCTGATTGCCCTATCATAGAAGTTTAATATTGCATTTTACTGGTCATTTCATGCGCTTTAAGGTGCCGCTTAGCCCAATACGCTATCTGAAATAGGAGCGACGTAAATTGAACAAATGTGATAGAATTACGCAGAATTCTTATATTAACCTTAATATAGAATGATCTAATCGGGTCTCTGATTGCCATATCATAGATGTTTAATAATGCATTTAACTCGTCATTTCATGCGCTTTAAGGTGCCGTCTAGCCCAATCCGCTATCTGAAATCGGAGCGACGTAAATTGAAAAAATGTGATAGAATTAGGCTGAATTCTTATATTAATCATAATATAAGATGACCTAATCGGGTCTCGGATTGCCCTATCCTAGAAGTTTCGTAGTGCATTTTACTCGACATTTCATGCGCTTTAAGATGCCACCTAGCCCAAAACGCTATCTGAAATAGGGGCGACGTAAATTGAACAAATGTGATAAAAATACGCTGCATTCTTATATTAACAATAGTATAAAATGATATAAACGGGTCTCTGATTGCCCTGTCATAGAAGTTTAACCGTGCATTTTACTCGTCATTTCATGCGCTTTAAGGTGCCGTTTAGCCCAATACGCTATCTGAAATAGGAGCGACGTAAATTGAACAAATGTGATAGAATTTCGCTGAATTCTTATATTAACCATAATTTAAAATGATCTAATCGGGTCTCTGATTGCCCTATCATAGAAGTTTAATAGTGCATTTTACTCGTCATTTCATGCGCTTTAAGGTGTCGCCTAGCCCAATACGCTATCTGAAATAGGAGCGACGTAAAGTGAACAAATGTGATAGAATTCTGCGGAATTCTTATATTAATCATAATATAAGATGATCTAATCAGGTCTCTGATTGCCCTATCATAGAAGGTTAGTAGTGCATTTTACTCGTCATTTCATGCGCTTTAAGGTGCCGCCTAGCCCAATACGCTATCTGAAATAGGAGCGACGTAAATTGATCAAATGTGATAGAATTTCGCTGAATTCTTATATTAACCATAATATAAAATAATCTAATCGGGCCTCTGATTGCCCTATCATAGAAGCTTAATAGTGCATTTTACTCGTCAGTTCATGCGCTTTAAGGTGCCGCTTAGCCCAATACGCTATCTGAAACAGGAGCGACGTAAATTGAACAAATGTGATAGAATTACGCAGAATTCGTATATTAACCATAATATAGAATGATCTAATCGGGTCTCTGATTGCCCTATCATAGATGTTTAATAGTGCATTTTACTCGTCACTTCATGCGCTTTAAGGTGCCGTCTAGCCCAATCCGCTATCGGAACTAGGAGCGACGTAAATTGAAAGAATGTGGTACAATTAGGCTGAATTCTTATATTAATCATAATATAAGATGACCTAATCGGGTCTCTGATTGCCCTATCCGAGAAGTTTAGTAGTGCATTTTACTCGACATTTCATGCGCTTTGAGATGCCGCTTAGCCCAATACGATATCTGAAGTTGGAGCGACGTAAATTGAACAAATGTGATAGAATTTCGCTGAATTCTTAAATTAACAATAATATAAAATGATCTAATCGGGTCTGTGTTTGCCCTACCCTGGAAGTGTAACGCAGCATTATACTCGCCATTTATTGCGCTTTGAAATGCAGCTTAGCCCAATACGCTATCTGAAATATCAACGACGTAAATTGAACGAATGTGATAGAATTTCGCTGAATTCTTATATTCACCTTAATGTAAAATGATCTGATCGGGTCTCTGTTCGCCCAACCCTAGAAGTTTAATAGTGCGTTTTACTCACCATTTCATGCGCTTTGAGATGCCCCTTAGCCGAATACGCTATCTGAAATAGGTGCGACGTAAATTGAACAAATTTGATAGAATTACGCTGAATTCTTTTATTAACCATAATGTAAAATGATCTAATCGGGTCTCTGTTCGCCCTACCCTAGAAGTTTAACAGTGCATTTTACTCGCCATTTCATGCGCTTTGAGATGCCGCTTAGCCCAATACGCTATCTGAAATAGGAGCGCCGTAAATTGAACAAATGTGATAGAATTGCGCTGAATACTTGTATTAACCATAATATAAAATGATCTAATCGCGTCTCTGATTACCCTATCGCAGAAGGTTAGTGGTGCATTTTACTCCTCATTCCACGCGCTTTAAGATGCCGCCTAGCCCAATACGCTATCTGAAATAGGAGCGACGTAAATTGAACAAATGTGATAGAATTACGCTGAATTCTTATATTAATAATAATATAAGATGACCTAATCGGGACTCTGATTGCCCAATCCGAGAAGTTTAGTAGTGCATTTTACTCGTCATTTCATGCGCTTTAAGATGCCGCCTAGCCCAGTACGCTATCTGAAATAGGAGCGACGTAAGTTGAACAAATGTGATAGAATTACGCTGAATTCTTATATTAACCTTAATGTTAAATGATCTAATCGGGTATCTGTTTGCCCTACCCTAGAAGTTTAATAGTGCATTTCACTCGTCATTTCATTCGCTTTGAGACGCCCCTTAGCCCAATAAGCTATCTGAAGTAGGAGCGACGTAAGTTGAACAAATGTGATAGAATTTCGCTGAATTCTTATATTAACCAAAATATAAAATGATCTAATCGGGTCTCTGATTGCCCCATTATAGAAGTTTAATAGTGCATTTTACTCGCCATTTCTTGCGCTTTGAGATGCCGCTTAGCCCAATACGCTATCTGAAATGTCAGCGACGTAAATTGAACAAATGTGATAGAATTACGCTGAATCCTTATATTAACCGTAATATAAAATGATCTAATCGGGTCTCTGTTTGCCCTACCCTAGAAGTTTGGTAGTGCATTTTACTCCCCATTTCATGCGCTTTGAGATGCCGCTTAGCCCAATACGCTATCTGAAATAGGAGCGATGTGAATTGAACAAATGTGATAGAATTTCGCTGAATTCTTTCATTAACCATAATGTAAAATGATCTAATCGGGTCTCTGTTCGCCCTAGCCTAGAAGTTTAATAGTGCATTCTAATCGCCATTTCATGCGCTTTGAGATGCCGCTTAGCCCAATACGCTATCTCAAATAGGAACGACGTAAATTGAACAAATGTGATAGAATTTCGCTGAATTCTTTTATTAACCATAATGTAAAATGATCTAATCGGGTCTCTGTTCGCCCTAGCCTAGAAGTTTAGTAGTGAATTTTATTCGCCATTTCATGCGCTTTGAGATGCCGCTTAGCCCAATACGCTATCTGAAATAGGAGCGACGTAAATTGAACAAATGTGATAGAATTTCCCTGAAATATTTTATTAAACAAAATATAAAACGATCTAACAGGGTCTCTGTTTGCCCTACCCTAGAAGTTCAATAGTGCATTTTACTCGCCATTTCATGCGCTTTGAGATGCCGCTTAGCCCAATACCCTATCTGAAATAGGAGCGACGTAAATAGAACAAATGTGATAGAATTTCGCTGAATTCTTATATTAACCAAAATATAAAATGATCTAATCGGGTCTCTGATTGCCCTATCATAGAAGTATAATAGTGCATTTTAGTCGCCATTCCACGCGCTTTAAGACGCCGCCTAGCCCAGTACGCTATCTGAAATAGGAGCGACGTAAGTTGACAAATGTGATAGAATTACGCTGAATTCTTATATTAACCTTAATGTTAAATGATCTAATCGGGTATCTGCTTGCCCTACCCTAGAAGTTTAATAGTGCATTTCACTCGTCATTTCATTCGCTTTGAGATGCCCCTTAGCCCAATAAGCTATCTGAAGTAGGAGCGACGTAAGTTGAACAAATGTGATAGAATTTCGCTGAATTCTTATATTAACCAAAATATAAAATGATCTAATCGGGTCTCTGATTGCGCCTATATAGAAGTTTAATAGTGCATTTTACTCGCCATTTCTTGCGCTTTGAGATGCCGCTTAGCCCAATACGCTATCTGAAATGTCGGCGACGTAAATTGAACAAATGTGATAGAATTTCGCTGAATTCTTATATTAACCTTAATGTAAAATGATCTAATCGGGTCTCTGTTCGCCCTACACTAGAAGTTTAATAGTGCATTTGACTCGTCATTTCATTCGCTTTGAGACGCCCCTTAGCCCAATAAGCTATCTGAAGTAGGAGCGACGTAAGTTGAACAAATGTGATAGAATCGCTGAATTCTTATATTAACCAAAATATAAAATGATCTAATCGGGTCTCTGATTGCCTCATTATAGAAGTTTAATAGTGCATTTTACTCGCCATTTCTTGCGCTTTGAGATGCCGCTTAGCCCAATACGCTATCTGAAATAGGAGCGATGTGAATTGAACAAATGTGATAGAATTTCGCTGAATTCTTTCATTAACCATAATGTAAAATGATCTAATCGGGTCTCTGTTCGCCCTAGCCTAGAAGTTTAATAGTGCATTTTACTCGCCATTTCATGCGCTTTGAGATTCCGCTTAGCCCAATACGCTATCTCAAATAGGAGCGACGTAAATTGAACAAATGTGATAGAATTTCCCTGAAATATTTTATTAAACAAAATATGAAACGATCTAACCGGGTCTCTGTTTGCCCTACCCTAGAAGTTCAATAGTGCATTTTACTCGCCATTTCATGCGCTTTGAGATGCCGCTTATCCCAATACCCTATCTGAAATAGGAGCGACGTAAATAGAACAAATGTGATAGAATTTCGGTCAATTATTAAATTAACCATAATATAAACTGTTCTAATCGCGTCTCCGATTGCCCTATCACAGAAGTTTAATGTTGCATTTTACTCGCCATTCCACGCGCTTTAAGATGCCGCATTGCCCAATACGCTATCTGAAATAGGAGCGACGTAAGTTGACAAATGTGATAGAATTACGCTGAATTCTTATATTAACCTTAATGTTAAATGATGTAATCGGGTCTCTGATTGCCCTATCATAGAAGTATAATAGTGCATTTTACTCGCCATTTCACGCGCTTTGAGATGCCGCTTATCCCAATACCCTATCTGAAATAGGAGCGACGTAAATAGAACAAATGTGACAGAATTTCGCTGAATTCTTATATTAACCAAAATATAAAATGATCTAATCGGGTCTCTGATTGTCCTATCATAGAAGTATAATAGTGCATTTTAGTCGCCATTCCACGCGCTTTAAGACGCCGCCTAGCCCAATACGCTATCTGAAATGTCGGCGACGTAAATTGAACAAATGTGATAGAATTTCGCTGAATTCTTATATTAACCTTATTGTAAAATGATCTAATTGGGTCTCTGTTCGCCCTACCCTAGATGTTTAATAGTGCATTTCAGTCGTCATTTCATGCGCTTTGAGATGCCGCTTAGCCCAATAAGCTATCTGAAGTAGGAGCGACGTAAGTTGAACAAATGTGATAGAATTTCGCTGAATTCTTATATTAACCAAAATATAAAATGATCTAATCGGGTTTCTGATTGCCCTATCATAGAAGTTTAATAGTGCATTTTTCTCGCCATTCCACGCGCTCTAAGATGCCGCCTAGCCCAGTACGCTATCTGAAATAGGAGCGACGTAAATTGAACAAATGTGATAGAATTTCGCTGAATTCTTATCTTAACCAAAATATAAAATGATCTAATCGGGTCTCTGATTGCCCTATCACAGAAGTTTAATGTTGCATTTTACTCGCCATTCCACGCGCTTTAAGATGCCGCATTGCCCAATACGCTATCTGAAATAGGAGCAATGTAAATTGAACAAATGTGATAGAATTTCGCTGAATACTTATATTAACCTTAATGTAAAATGATCTAATCGGGTCTCTGTTCGCCCTACCCTAGAAGTTTAATAGTGCATTTCACTCGTCATTTCATGCGCTTTGGGATGCCGCTTAGCCCAATACGCTATCTGAAATAGGAGCGACGTAAATTGAACAAATGTGATAGAATTTCGGTCAATTATTAAATTAACCATAATATAAACTGTTCTAATCGCGTCTCCGATTGCCCTATCACAGAAGTTTAATGTTGCATTTTACTCGCCATTCCACGCTCTTTAAGATGCCGCATTGCCCAATACGCTATCTGAAATAGGAGCGATGTAAATTGAACAAATGTGATAGAACTTCGCTGAATTCTTAAATTAACCGTAATATAAAATGATCTAATCGGGTCTCTGTTTGCCCTACCCTAGAAGTTTAATAGTGCATTTTACTCGCCATTTCATGCGCTTTGCGATGACGCTTAGCCCAATACGCTTTCTGAAATAGGAGCGACGTAAATTGAACAAATGTGACAGAATTTCGCTGAATTCTTATATTAAACTTAATGTAAAATGATCTAATCGGGTCTCTGTTCGCCCTACCCTAGAAGTATAATAGTGCATTTCACTCGTCATTTCATGCGCTTTGGGATGCCGCTTAGTCCAATACGCTATCTGAAATAGGAGCGACGTAAATTGAACAAATGTGATAGAATTTCGCTGAATTCTTATACTAACCAAAATATAAAACGATCTAAACGGGTCTCTGATTGCCCTATCATCGAAGTTTAATAGTGCATTTTACTCGCCATTCCACGCGCTTTAAGATGCCGCCTCGCCCAATACGCTATCTGAAATAGGAGCGATGTAAATTGAACAAATGTGATAGAATTACGCTGAACTCTTATATTAACCTTAATGTTAAATGATCTAATCGGGTATCTGTTTGTCTTATCCTAGAAGTTTAATAGTACATTTTACTCGCCATTCCACGCGCTTTAAGATGCCGCCTAGCCCAGTACGCTGTCTGAAATAGGAGCGACGTAAATTGAACAAATGTGATAGAAGTTCGCTGAATTCTTGTATTAACCAAAATATAAAATGATCTAATCGTGTCTCTGATTGCCCTATCATCGAAGTTTAATAGTGCATTTTACTCGCCATTTCATGCGCTTTGAGATGCCGCATAGCCCAATACGCTATCTGAAGTAGGAGCGACGTAAGTTGAACAAATGTGATAGAATTTCGCTGAATTCTTATATTAACCAAAATATAAAATGATCTAATCGGGTCTCTGATTTCCCCATTATAGAAGTCTAATTGTGCATTTAACTCGTCATTTCATGCGCTTTGAGATGCCGCTTAGCCCAATAAGCTATCTGAAATAGGAGCGACGTAAATTGAACAAATGTGATAGAATTTTGCTGAATTCTTAAATTAACCATAATATAAAATGATATAATCGGGTCTCTGTTTGCCCTACACTAGAAGTTTAATAGTGCATTTGACTCGTCATTTCATGCGCTTTGAAATGCCGCTTAGCCCAATAAGCTATCTGAAATACGAGCGACGTAAATTGAACAAATGTGACAGAATTTCGCTGAATTCTTGTATTAACCAAAATATAAAATGATCTAATCGGGTCTCTGATTGCCCCACTATAGAAGTTTAATAGTGCATGGTACTCTCCATTTCATGCGCTTTGAGGTGCCGCTTAGCCCAATAGGCTATCTGAAATAGGAGCGACGTAAATTGAACAAATGTGATAGAATTTCCCTGAAACCTTTTATTAAACAAAATATAAAATGATCTAACCGGGTCTCTGTTTGCCCTACCCTAGAAGTTTAATAGTGCATTTTACTCGACATTTCATGCGCTTTGAGATGCCGCTTAGCCCAATACCCTATCTGAAATAGGAGCGACGTAAATAGAACAAATGTGATAGAATTTCGCTGAATTCTTATATTAACCAAAATATAAAATGATCTAATCGGGTCTCTGATTGCCCTATCATAGAAGTATAATAGTACATTTTAGTCGCCATTCCACGCGCTTTAAGATGCCGCCTAGCCCAGTACGCTATCTGAAATAGGAGCGACGTAAGTTGAACAAATGTGATAGAATTTCGCTGAATTCTTAAATTAACCATAATACAAAATGATCTAATCGGGTCTCTGTTTGCCCTACCCTAGTAGTTTAATAGTGCATTTGACTCGTCATTTCATGCGCTTTGAGATGCCGCTTTGCCCAATACGCTATCTGAAATAGGTGCGACGTAAATTGAACAAATGTGATAGAATTTCAGTGAATTCTTAAATTAACCATAATATAAAATGATCCAATCGGGTCTCTGTTTGCCCTACCCTAGAAGTTTAATAGTGCATTTGACTCGTCATTTCATGCGCTTTGAGATGCCGCTTTGCCCAATACGCTATCTGAAATAGGAGCGATGTGAATTGAACAAATGTGATAGAATTTCGCTGAATTCTTAAATTAACCATAATTTAAAATTTGTTATAATCGGGTCTCTGTTTGCCCTACCCTAGAAGTTTAACAGCGCATTCTACTCCCCATTTCATGCGCTTTGAGATGCCGCTTAGCCCAATACGCTATCTGAAATAGGAGCTACGTAAATTGAACAAATGTGATAGAATTTCGCTGATTTCTTATATCAACCAAAATATAAAATGATCTAATCGGGTCTCTGTTTGCCTTACCCTAGAAGTTTAATAGTGCATTTCACTCGCCATTTCATGCGCTTTGAGATGCCGCTTAGCCCAATACGCTATCTGAAATAGGAGCGACGAAAATTGAACAAATGTGATAGAATTTCGCTGAATTCTTAAATTAACCATAATATAAAATGATCTAATCGGGTCTCTGTTTGCCCTACCCTAGAAGTTTAATAGTGCATTTCACTCGTCATTTCATGCGCTTTGAAATGCCGCTTAGCCCAATAAGCTATCTGAAATAGGAGCGACGTAAATTGAACAAATGTGATAGAATTTCGCTGAATTCTTGTATTAATCAAAATATAAAATGATCTTATCGGGTCTCTGATTGCCCCACTATAGAAGTTTAATAGTGCATTTTACTCTCCATTTCATGCGCTTTGAGGTGCCGCTTAGCCCAATACGCTATCTGAAATAGGAGCGTCGTAAGTTGAACAAATGTGATAGAATTTCGCTGAATTCTTATATTAACCAAAATATAAAATGGTCTAATCGGGTCTCTGATTGCCCCATTATAGAAGTTTAATAGTACATTTTACTCGCCATTTCTTGCGCTTTGAGATGCCGCTAAGCCCAATACGCTATCTGAAATGTCAGAGACGTAAATTGAACTAATGTGATAGGAATTCGCTGAATCCTTAAATTAACCATAATATAAAATTATCTAATCGAGTCTCTGTTTGCCGTACCCTAGAAGTTTAACAGTGCATTTTACTCGCCATTTCATGCGCTTTGAGATGCTGCTTAGCCCAATACGCTATCTGTAATAGGAGCGATGTAAATTGAACAAATGCGATAGAATTTCGCTGAATTCTTTCATTAACCATAATGTAAAATGATCTAATCGGGTCTCCGTCCGCCCTAGCCTAGAAGTTTAATAGTCCATTTTGTTCGCCATTTCATGCGCTTTGAGTTGCCGCTTAGCCCAATACGCTATCTGAAATAGGAACGACGTAAGTTGAACAAATGTGATAGAATTTCGCTGAATTCTTATATTAACCTTAATGTAAAATGATCTAACTGGTCACTGATTGCCCTATCATAGAAGTTTAATAGTGCATTTTACTCGCCATTCCACGCGCTTTAAGATGCCGCCTAGCCCAGTTCGTTATCTGTAATAGGAGCGACGTAAACTGAACAAATGTGATAGAATTCTGCTGAATTATTAAATTAACCATAATATAAAATGAACTAATCTGGTCACTGATTGCCCTATCGTAGAAATTTAATAGTGTATTTTATGCGCCATTTCATGCGCTTTGAGATGCCGCTTAGCCCAATACGCTATCTGCAATAGGAGCGACGTAAATTGAACAAATGTGATAGAATTTCGCTGAATTCTTATATTAACCGTAATATAAAATGATCTAATCGGGTCTCTGTTTGCCTTAACCCAGAAGTTTGACAGTGCCGCTTAGCCCAATAAGCTATCTGAAATAGGAGCGACGTAAATTGAACAAATGTGATAGAATTTCGCTGAATTCTTGTATTAATCAAAATATAAAATGATCTTATCGGGTCTCTGATTGCCCCACTATAGAAGTTTAATAGTGCATTTTACTCTCCATTTCATGCGCTTTGAGGTGCCGCTTAGCCCAATACGCTATCTGAAATAGGAGCGACGGAAATGGAAGAAATGTGATAGAATTTCGCTGAATTCTTATATTAACCATAATGTAAAATGATCTAATCGGCTCTCTGTTCACCCTACCCTAGAAGTTTAATATTGCATTTTACTCGCCATTCCATGCGCTTTGAGATGCCGCTTAGCCCAGTACACTATCTGAAATAGGAGCGACGTAAATTGATCAAATGTGATAGAATTTCGCTGAATTCTTATATGAAACAAAATATAAAATGATCTAATCGGATCTCTGATTGCCCTATCATAGAAGTTTAATAGTGCATTTTACACGCCATTCCACGCGCTTTAAGATGCCGCCTAGCTCAGTACGCTATCTGAAATAGGGGAGACGTAAATTGAACAAATGTGATAGAATTACGCTGCATTCTTATATTAACCATAATCTGAATGATCTAATCGGGTCTCTGTTCGCCCTACCCTAGAAGTTTAATAGTGCATTTCACTCGTCATTTCATGAACTTCGAGTTGCCGCTTAGCCCAATACAGTATCTGAAATAGGAGCGACGTAAATTGATCAAATGTGATAGAATTTCGCTGAATTCTTATATGAAACAAAATATAAAATGATCTAATCGGGTCTCTGATTGCCCTATCATAGAAGTTTAATAGTGCATTTTACTCGCCATTCCACGCGCTTTAAGATGCCGCTTAGCCCAGTACGCTATCTGAAATAGGAGCGACATAAATTGAACAAATGTGATAGAATTACGCTGAATTCTTATATTAACCGCAATATAAAATGATCTAATCGGGTCTCTGTTTGCCCTACCCTAGAAGTTTAACAGTGCATTCTACTCGCCATTTTATGCGCTTTGAGATGCCGCTTAGCCCAATACGCTATCTGAAATAGGAGCGACGTAAATTGAGCAAATGTGATAGAATTACGCTAATTCTTATATTAACCGCAATATAAAATGATCTAATCGGGTCTCAGTTTGCCCTACCCTAGAAGTTTAACAGTGCATTTTATTCGCCATTTCATGCGCTTTGAGATGCCGCTTAGCCCAATACGCTATCTGAAATAGGAGCGACGTAAATTGACCAAATGTGATAGAATTTCGCTGAATTCTTATATTAACCGTAATATAAAATGATCTAATCGGGTCTCTGTTTGCCTTACCCCAGAAGATTAATAGTGCATTTTACTCGCCATTTCATGCGCTTTGAGATGCCGCTTATACCAATACGCTATCTGAAATAGGAGCGACGTAGATTAAACAAATGTGATAGAAATTCGCTGAATTCTTATATTAACCATAGTGTAAAATGATCTAATCGGGTCTCTGTTCTCCCTACCCTAGAAGCATAATAATGCATTTCACTCGTCATTACATGCGCATTGAGATGCCGCTTAGCCCAATACGATATCTGAAATAGGAGCGACGTAAATTGAACAAAAGTGATAGAATTACACTGAATTCTTTTATTAACCGCAATATAAAATGATCTACACGGGTCTCTGTTTGCCCTACCCTGGAACGTCAACAGTACATTTTACTCGTCATTTCATGCGCTTTGAGATGCCGCTTAGCCCATTACGCTATCTGAAATAGGAGCGACGTAAATTGAACAAATGTGATAGAATTTCGCTGAATTCTTATATTAACCATAATGTAAAATGATCTAATCGGCTCTCTGTTCTCCCTACCCTAGAAGTTTAATATTGCAATTTACTCGCCATTCCATGCGCTTTGAGATGCCGCTTAGCCCAGTACACTATCTGAAATAGGAGCGACGTAAATTGATCAAATGTGATAGAATTTCGCTGAATTCTTATATGAAACAAAATATAAAATGATCTAATCGGGTCTCTGATTGCCCTATTATAGAAGTTTAATAGTGCATTTTACTCGCCATTCCACGCGCTTTAAGATGCCGACTAGCTCAGTACGCTATCTGAAATAGGAGAGACGTAAATTGAACAAATGTGATAGAATTACGCTGAATTCTTATATTAACCGTAATATAAAATGATTTAATCGGGTCTCTGTTTCCCTTACCCTAGAAGTTTAATAGTGCATTTTACTCGCCATTTCTTGCGCTTTGAGATGCCGCTTAGCCCAATACGCTATCTGAAATAGGAGCGACGTAAATTGAACAAATGTGATAGAATTTCGCTGAATTCTTATATTAACAATAATGTAAATTGATCTAATCGGCTCTCTGTTCGCCCTACCCTAGAAGTTTAATAGTGCATTTCACTCGCCATTCAACGCGCTTTAAGATGCCGCCTTGCCCAGTAGGCTATCTGAAATAGGAGCGACGTAAATTGAACAAATGTGATAGAATTACACTGAATTCTTTTATTAACCGAAATATAAAATGATCTACACGGGTCTCTGTTTGCCCTACCCTGGAAGTTCAACAGTACATTTTACTCCTCATTTAATGCGCTTTGAGATGGAGCTTAGCCCAATACGCTATCTGAAATAGGAGCGACGTAAATTGAACAAATGTGATAGAATTACGCTAATTCTTATATTAACCGCAATATAAAATGATCTAATCGGGTCTCTGTTTGCCCTACCCTAGGAGTTTAACAGTGCATTTTACTCGCAATTTCATGCGCTTTGAGATGCCGCTTAGCCCAATACGCTATCTGAAATAGGAGCGACGTAAATGGAACAAATGTGATAGAATTTCGCTGAATTCTTATATTAACCATAATGTAAAATGATCTAATCGGCTCTCTGTTCACCCTACCCTAGAAGTTTAATATTGCATTTTACTCGCCATTCCATGCGCTTTGAGATGCCGCTTAGCCCAGTACACTATCTGAAATAGGAGCGACGTAAATTGATCAAATGTGATAGAATTTCGCTGAATTCTTATATGAAACAAAATATAAAATGATCTAATCGGATCTCTGATTGCCCTATCATAGAAGTTTAATAGTGCATTTTACACGCCATTCCACGCGCTTTAAGATGCCGCCTAGCTCAGTACGCTATCTGAAATAGGGGAGACGTAAATTGAACAAATGTGATAGAATTACGCTGCATTCTTATATTAACCATAATCTGAATGATCTAATCGGGTCTCTGTTCGCCCTACCCTAGAAGTTTAATAGTGCATTTCACTCGTCATTTCATGAACTTCGAGTTGCCGCTTAGCCCAATACAGTATCTGAAATAGGAGCGACGTAAATTGATCAAATGTGATAGAATTTCGCTGAATTCTTATATGAAACAAAATATAAAATGATCTAATCGGGTCTCTGATTGCCCTATCATAGAAGTTTAATAGTGCATTTCACTCGCCATTCCACGCGCTTTAAGATGCCGCTGCGCCCAGTACGCTATCTGAAATAGGAGCGACGTAAATTGAACAAATGTGATAGAATTACGCTGAATTCTTATATTAACCGCAATATAAAATGATCTAATCGGGTCTCTGTTTGCCCTACCCTAGAAGTTTAACAGTGCATTCTTCTCGCCATTTTATGCGCTTTGAGGTGCCGCTTAGCCCAATACGCTATCTGAAATAGGAGCGACGTAAATTGAGCAAATGTGATAGAATTTCGCTGCATTCTTATATTAAACAAAATATAAAATGATCTAATCAGATCTCTGATTGCCCTACCCTAGAAGTTTAATAGTGCATTTCACTCGTCATTTCATGCGCTTTGAGATGCCGCTTAGCCCAATACGCTATCTGAAATAGGAGCGACGTAAATTGAGCAAATGTGATAGAATTTCGCTGAATTCTTAAATTAACCATAATATAAAATGATCTAATCGGGTCTCTGTTTGCCCTACCCTAGAAGTTTAATAGTGCGTCTTACTCGCCATTTCACGCGCTTTGAGATGCCGCTTAGCCCAATACGCTATCTGAAATAGGAGCGACGCAAATTGAACAAATGTGATAGAATTACGCTAATTCTTATATTAACCGCAATATAAAATGATCTAATCGGGTCTCTGTTTGCCCTAGCCTAGAAGTTTAACAGTGCATTTTACTCGCCATTTCATGCGCTTTGAGATGCCGCTGAGCTCAATACGCTATCTGAAATAGGAGCGACGTAAATTGAACAAATGTGATAGAATTTCCCTGAAATATTTTATTAAACAAAATATAAAACGATCTAACCGGGTCTCTGTTTGCCCTACCCTAGAAGTTCAATAGTGCATTTTACTCGCCATTTCATGCGCTTTGAGATGCCGCTTATCCCAATACCCTATCTGAAATAGGAGCGACGTAAATAGAACAAATGTGATAGAGTTTCGGTCAATTATTAAATTAACCATAATATAAACTGTTCTAATCGCGTCTCCGATTGCCCTATCACAGAAGTTTAATGTTGCATTTTACTCGCCATTCCACGCTCTTTAAGATGCCGCGTTGCCCAATACGCTATCTGAAATAGGAGCGATGTAAATTGAACAAATGTGATAGAACTTCGCTGAATTCTTAAATTAACCGTAATATAAAATGATCTAATCGGGTCTCTGTTTGCCCTACCCTAGAAGTTTAATAGTGCATTTTACTCGCCATTTCATGCGCTTTGCGATGACGCTTAGCCCAATACGCTTTCTGAAATAGGAGCGACGTAAATTGAACAAATGTGACAGAATTTCGCTGAATTCTTATATTAAACTTAATGTAAAATGATCTAATCGGGTCTCTGTTCGCCCTACCCTAGAAGTATAATAGTGCATTTCACTCGTCATTTCATGCGCTTTGGGATGCCGCTTAGTCCAATACGCTATCTGAAATAGGAGCGACGTAAATTGAACAAATGTGATAGAATTTCGCTGAATTCTTATACTAACCAAAATATAAAACGATCTAAACGGGTCTCTGATTGCCCTATCATCGAAGTTTAATAGTGCATTTTACTCGCCATTCCACGCGCTTTAAGATGCCGCCTCGCCCAATACGCTATCTGAAATAGGAGCGATGTAAATTGAACAAATGTGATAGAATTACGCTGAACTCTTATATTAACCTTAATGTTAAATGATCTAATCGGGTATCTGTTTGTCTTATCCTAGAAGTTTAATAGTACATTTTACTCGCCATTCCACGCGCTTTAAGATGCCGCCTAGCCCAGTACGCTGTCTGAAATAGGAGCGACGTAAATTGAACAAATGTGATAGAAGTTCGCTGAATTCTTGTATTAACCAAAATATAAAATGATCTAATCGTGTCTCTGATTGCCCTATCATCGAAGTTTAATAGTGCATTTTACTCGCCATTTCATGCGCTTTGAGATGCCGCATAGCCCAATACGCTATCTGAAGTAGGAGCGACGTAAGTTGAACAAATGTGATAGAATTTCGCTGAATTCTTATATTAACCAAAATATAAAATGATCTAATCGGGTCTCTGATTGCCCCATTATAGAAGTCTAATTGTGCATTTAACTCGTCATTTCATGCGCTTTGAGATGCCGCTTAGCCCAATAAGCTATCTGAAATAGGAGCGACGTAAATTGAACAAATGTGATAGAATTTTGCTGAATTCTTAAATTAACCATAATATAAAATGATATAATCGGGTCTCTGTTTGCCCTACACTAGAAGTTTAATAGTGCATTTGACTCGTCATTTCATGCGCTTTGAAATGCCGCTTAGCCCAATAAGCTATCTGAAATAGGAGCGACGTAAATTGAACAAATGTGACAGAATTTCGCTGAATTCTTGTATTAACCAAAATATAAAATGATCTAATCGGGTCTCTGATTGCCCCACTATAGAAGTTTAATAGTGCATGGTACTCTCCATTTCATGCGCTTTGAGGTGCCGCTTAGCCCAATAGGCTATCTGAAATAGGAGCGACGTAAATTGAACAAATGTGATAGAATTTCCCTGAAACCTTTTATTAAACAAAATATAAAATGATCTAACCGGGTCTCTGTTTGCCCTACCCTAGAAGTTTAATAGTGCATTTTACTCGACATTTCATGCGCTTTGAGATGCCGCTTAGCCCAATACCCTATCTGAAATAGGAGCGACGTAAATAGAACAAATGTGATAGAATTTCGCTGAATTCTTATATTAACCAAAATATAAAATGATCTAATCGGGTCTCTGATTGCCCTATCATAGAAGTATAATAGTGCATTTTAGTCGCCATTCCACGCGCTTTAAGATGCCGCCTAGCCCAGTACGCTATCTGAAATAGGAGCGACGTAAGTTGAACAAATGTGATAGAATTTCGCTGAATTCTTAAATTAACCATAATACAAAATGATCTAATCGGGTCTCTGTTTGCCCTACCCTAGAAGTTTAATAGTGCATTTGACTCGTCATTTCATGCGCTTTGAGATGCCGCTTTGCCCAATACGCTATCTGAAATAGGTGCGACGTAAATAGAACAAATGTGATAGAATTTCAGTGAATTCTTAAATTAACCATAATATAAAATGATCCAATCGGGTCTCTGTTTGCCCTACCCTAGAAGTTTAATAGTGCATTTGACTCGTCATTTCATGCGCTTTGAGATGCCGCTTTGCCCAATACGCTATCTGAAATAGGTGCGACGTAAATTGAACAAATGTGATAGAATTTCGCTGATTTCTTATATCAACCAAAATATAAAATGATCTAATCGGGTCTCTGTTTGCCTTACCCTAGAAGTTTAATAGTGCATTTCACTCGCCATTTCATGCGCTTTGAGATGCCGCTTAGCCCAATACGCTATCTGAAATAGGAGCGACGAAAATTGAACAAATGTGATAGAATTTCGCTGAATTCTTAAATTAACCATAATATAAAATGATCTAATCGGGTCTCTGTTTGCCCTACCCTAGAAGTTTAATAGTGCATTTCACTCGTCATTTCATGCGCTTTGAAATGCCGCTTAGCCCAATAAGCTATCTGAAATAGGAGCGACGTAAATTGAACAAATGTGATAGAATTTCGCTGAATTCTTGTATTAATCAAAATATAAAATGATCTTATCGGGTCTCTGATTGCCCCACTATAGAAGTTTAATAGTGCATTTTACTCTCCATTTCATGCGCTTTGAGGTGCCGCTTAGCCCAATACGCTATCTGAAATAGGAGCGTCGTAAGTTGAACAAATGTGATAGAATTTCGCTGAATTCTTATATTAACCAAAATATAAAATGGTCTAATCGGGTCTCTGATTGCCCCATTATAGAAGTTTAATAGTACATTTTACTCGCCATTTCTTGCGCTTTGAGATGCCGCTAAGCCCAATACGCTATCTGAAATGTCAGATACCTAAATTGAACAAATGTGATAGGAATTCGCTGAATCCTTAAATTAACCATAATATAAAATTATCTAATCGAGTCTCTGTTTGCCGTACCCTAGAAGTTTAACAGTGCATTTTACTCGCCATTTCATGCGCTTTGAGATGCTGCTTAGCCCAATACGCTATCTGTAATAGGAGCGATGTAAATTGAACAAATGCGATAGAATTTCGCTGAATTCTTTCATTAACCATAATGTAAAATGATCTAATCGGGTCTCCGTCCGCCCTAGCCTAGAAGTTTAATAGTCCATTTTGTTCGCCATTTCATGCGCTTTGAGTTGCCGCTTAGCCCAATACGCTATCTGAAATAGGAACGACGTAAGTTGAACAAATGTGATAGAATTTCGCTGAATTCTTATATTAACCTTAATGTAAAATGATCTAACTGGTCACTGATTGCCCTATCATAGAAGTTTAATAGTGCATTTTACTCGCCATTCCACGCGCTTTAAGATGCCGCCTAGCCCAGTTCGTTATCTGAAATAGGAGCGACGTAAACTGAACAAATGTGATAGAATTCTGCTGAATTATTAAATTAACCATAATATAAAATGAACTAATCTGGTCACTGATTGCCCTATCGTAGAAATTTAATAGTGTATTTTATGCGCCATTTCATGCGCTTTGAGATGCCGCTTAGCCCAATACGCTATCTGCAATAGGAGCGACGTAAATTGAACAAATGTGATAGAATTTCGCTGAATTCTTATATTAACCGTAATATAAAATGATCTAATCGGGTCTCTGTTTGCCTTAACCCAGAAGTTTGACAGTGCCGCTTAGCCCAATAAGCTATCTGAAATAGGAGCGACGTAAATTGAACAAATGTGATAGAATTTCGCTGAATTCTTGTATTAATCAAAATATAAAATGATCTTATCGGGTCTCTGATTGCCCCACTATAGAAGTTTAATAGTGCATTTTACTCTCCATTTCATGCGCTTTGAGGTGCCGCTTAGCCCAATACGCTATCTGAAATAGGAGCGACGTAAATGGAAGAAATGTGATAGAATTTCGCTGAATTCTTATATTAACCATAATGTAAAATGATCTAATCGGCTCTCTGTTCACCCTACCCTAGAAGTTTAATATTGCATTTTACTCGCCATTCCATGCGCTTTGAGATGCCGCTTAGCCCAGTACACTATCTGAAATAGGAGCGACGTAAATTGATCAAATGTGATAGAATTTCGCTGAATTCTTATATGAAACAAAATATAAAATGATCTAATCGGATCTCTGATTGCCCTATCAGAGAAGTTTAATAGTGCATTTTACACGCCATTCCACGCGCTTTAAGATGCCGCCTAGCTCAGTACGCTATCTGAAATAGGGGAGACGTAAATTGAACAAATGTGATAGAATTACGCTGCATCCTTATATTAACCATAATCTGAATGATCTAATCGGGTCTCTGTTCGCCCTACCCTAGAAGTTTAATAGTGCATTTCACTCGTCATTTCATGAACTTCGAGTTGCCGCTAAGCCCAATACAGTATCTGAAATAGGAGCGACGTAAATTGATCAAATGTGATAGAATTTCGCTGAATTCTTATATGAAACAAAATATAAAATGATCTAATCGGGTCTCTGATTGCCCTATCATAGAAGTTTAATAGTGCATTTTACTCGCCATTCCACGCGCTTTAAGATGCTGCTTAGCCCAGTACGCTATCTGAAATAGGAGCGACGTAATTTGAACAAATGTGATTGAATTACGCTGAATTCTTATATTAACCGCAATATAAAATGATCCAATCGGGTCTCTGTTTGCCCTACCCTAGAAGTTTAACAGTGCATTCTACTCGCCATTTTATGCGCTTTGAGATGCCGCTTAGCCCAATACGCTATCTGAAATAGGAGCGACGTAAATTGAGCAAATGTGATAGAATTTCGCTGAATTCTTAAATTAACCATAATATAAAATGATCTGATCGGCTCTCTGTTCGCCCTACCCTAGAAGTTTAATAGTGCATTTCGCTCGACATTTCATGCGCTTTGAGATGCCCCTTAGCCCAATACGCTATCTGAAATAGGAGCAACGTAAATTGAACAAATGTGATAGAATTTCGCTGCATTCTTATATTAAACAAAATATAAAATGATCTAATCAGATCTCTGATTGCCCTACCCTAGAAGTTTAATAGTGCATTTTACTCGGCACTTCATGAGCTTTGAGATGCCGCTTCGCCCAATACGCTATCTGAAATACGAGCGACGTAAATTGACCAAGTGTTATAGAATTTCGCTGAATTCTTATATTAACCAAAATATAAAATGATCTAATCGTGTCTCTGATTGCCCTATCATACAAGGTTAATAGTGCTCTTTACCCGCCATTCCACGCGCTTTAAGATGCCGCCTTGCCCAGTAGGCTATCTGAAATAGGAGCGACGTAAATTGAACAAATGTGATAGAATTACACTGAATTCTTTTATTAACCGAAATATAAAATGGTCAAAACGGGTCTCTGTTTGCCCTACCCTGGAACTTCAACAGTACATTTTACTCCTCATTTAATGCGCTTTGAGATGCCGCTTAGCCCAATACGCTATCTGAAATAGGAGCGACGTAAATTGACCAAATGTGATAGAATTTCGCTGAATTCTTATATTAACCGTAATATAAAATGATCTAATCGGGTCTCTGTTTGCCTTACCCCAGAAGATTATTAGTGCATTTTACTCGCCATTTCATGCGCTTTGAGATGCCGCTTATACCAATACGCTATCTGAAATAGGAGCGACGTAGATTAAACAAATGTGAAAGAAATTCGCTGAATTCTTATATTAACCATAGTGTAAAATGATCTAATCGGGTCTCTGTTCTCCCTACCCTAGAAGCATAATAATGCATTTCACTCGTCATTACATGCGCATTGAGATGCCGCTTAGCCCAATACGATATCTGAAATAGGAGCGACGTAAATTGAACAAATGTGATAGAATTACACTGAATTCTTTTATTAACCGAAATATAAAATGATCTACACGGGTCTCTGTTTGCCCTACCCTGGAACTTCAACAGTACATTTTACTCCTCATTTAATGCGCTTTGAGATGGAGCTTAGCCCAATACGCTATCTGAAATAGGAGCGACGTAAATTGAACAAATGTGATAGAATTACGCTAATTCTTATATTAACCGCAATATAAAATGATCTAATCGGGTCTCTGTTTGCCCTACCCTAGGAGTTTAACAGTGCATTTTACTCGCAATTTCATGCGCTTTGAGATGCCGCTTAGCCCAATACGCTATCTGAAATAGGAGCGACGTAAATGGAACAAATGTGATAGAATTTCGCTGAATTCTTATATTAACCATAATGTAAAATGATCTAATCGGCTCTCTGTTCACCCTACCCTAGAAGTTTAATATTGCATTTTACTCGCCATTCCATGCGCTTTGAGATGCCGCTTAGCCCAGTACACTATCTGAAATAGGAGCGACGTAAATTGATCAAATGTGATAGAATTTCGCTGAATTCTTATATGAAACAAAATATAAAATGATCTAATCGGATCTCTGATTGCCCTATCATAGAAGTTTAATAGTGCATTTTACACGCCATTCCACGCGCTTTAAGATGCCGCCTAGCTCAGTACGCTATCTGAAATAGGGGAGACGTAAATTGAACAAATGTGATAGAATTACGCTGCATTCTTATATTAACCATAATCTGAATGATCTAATCGGGTCTCTGTTCGCCCTACCCCAGAAGTTTAATAGTGCATTTCACTCGTCATTTCATGAACTTCGAGTTGCCGCTTAGCCCAATACAGTATCTGAAATAGGAGCGACGTAAATTGATCAAATGTGATAGAATTTCGCTGAATTCTTATATGAAACAAAATATAAAATGATCTAATCGGGTCTCTGATTGCCCTATCATAGAAGTTTAATAGTGCATTTTACTCGCCATTCCACGCGCTTTAAGATGCCGCTTAGCCCAGTACGCTATCTGAAATAGGAGCGACATAAATTGAACAAATGTGATAGAATTACGCTGAATTCTTATATTAACCGCAATATAAAATGATCTAATCGGGTCTCTGTTTGCCCTACCCTAGAAGTTTAACAGTGCATTCTACTCGCCATTTTATGCGCTTTGAGATGCCGCTTAGCCCAATACGCTATCTGAAATAGGAGCGACGTAAATTGAGCAAATGTGATAGAATTTCGCTGAATTCTTAAATTAACCATAATATAAAATGATCTGATCGGCTCTCTGTTCGCCCTACCCTAGAAGTTTAATAGTGCATTTCACTCGACATTTCATGCGCTTTGAGATGCTCCTTAGCCCAATACGCTATCTGAAATAGGAGCAACGTAAATTGAACAAATGTGATAGAATTTCGCTGCATTCTTATATTAAACAAAATATAAAATGATCTAATCAGATCTCTGATTGCCCTACCCTAGAAGTTTAATAGTGCATTTTACTCGGCACTTCATGAGCTTTGAGATGCCGCTTCGCCCAATACGCTATCTGAAATACGAGCGACGTAAATTGACCAAGTGTTATAGAATTTCGCTGAATTCTTATATTAACCAAAATATAAAATGATCTAATCGTGTCTCTGATTGCCCTATCATACAAGGTTAATAGTGCACTTTACCCGCCATTCCACGCGCTTTAAGATGCCGCCTTGCCCAGTAGGCTATCTGAAATAGGAGCGACGTAAATTGAACAAATGTGATAGAATTACACTGAATTATTTTATTAACCGAAATATAAAATGATCTACACGGGTCTCTGTTTGCCCTACCCTGGAACTTCAACAGTACATTTTACTCCTCATTTAATGCGCTTTGAGATGCCGCTTAGCCCAATACGCTATCTGAAATAGGAGCGACGTAAATTGAACAAATGTGATAGAATTACGCTAATTCTTATATTAACCGCAATATAAAATGATCTAATCGGGTCTCAGTTTGCCCTACCCTAGAAGTTTAACAGTGCATTTTATTCGCCATTTCATGCGCTTTGAGATGCCGCTTAGCCCAATACGCTATCTGAAATAGGAGCGACGTAAATTGACCAAATGTGATAGAATTTCGCTGAATTCTTATATTAACCGTAATATAAAATGATCTAATCGGGTCTCTGTTTGCCTTACCCCAGAAGATTAATAGTGCATTTTACTCGCCATTTCATGCGCTTTGAGATGCCGCTTATACCAATACGCTATCTGAAATAGGAGCGACGTAGATTAAACAAATGTGATAGAAATTCGCTGAATTCTTATATTAACCATAGTGTAAAATGATCTAATCGGGTCTCTGTTCTCCCTACCCTAGAAGCATAATAATGCATTTCACTCGTCATTACATGCGCATTGAGATGCCGCTTAGCCCAATACGATATCTGAAATAGGAGCGACGTAAATTGAACAAAAGTTATAGAATTACACTGAATTGTTTTATTAACCGCAATATAAAATGATCTACACGGGTCTCTGTTTGCCCTACCCTGGAACGTCAACAGTACATTTTACTCGTCATTTCATGCGCTTTGAGATACCGCTTAGCCCAATACGCTATCTGAAATAGGAGCGACGTAAATTGAACAAATGTGATAGAATTTCGCTGAATTCCTATATTAACCATAATGTAAAATGATCTAATCGGCTCTCTGTTCTCCCTACCCTAGAAGTTTAATATTGCAATTTACTCGCCATTCCATGCGCTTTGAGATGCCGCTTAGCCCAGTACACTATCTGAAATAGGAGCGACGTAAATTGATCAAATGTGATAGAATTTCGCTGAATTCTTATATGAAACAAAATATAAAATGATCTAATCGGGTCTCTGATTGCCCTATTATAGAAGTTTAATAGTGCATTTTACTCGCCATTCCACGCGCTTTAAGATGCCGTCTAGCTCAGTACGCTATCTGAAATAGGAGAGACGTAAATTGAACAAATGTGATAGAATTACGCTGAATTCTTATATTAACCGTAATATAAAATGATCTAATCGGGTCTCTGTTTCCCTTACCCTAGAAGTTTAATAGTGCATTTTACTCGCCATTTCTTGCGCTTTGAGATGCCGCTTAGCCCAATACGCTATCTGAAATAGGAGCGACGTAAATTGAACAAATGTGATAGAATTTCGCTGAATTCTTATATTAACAATAATGTAAAATGATCTAATCGGCTCTCTGTTCGCCCTACCCTAGAAGTTTAATAGTGCATTTCACTCGCCATTCAACGCGCTTGAAGATGCCGCCTTGCCCAGTAGGCTATCTGAAATAGGAGCGACGTAAATTGAACAAATGTGATAGAATTACACTGAATTCTTTTATTAACCGAAATATAAAA
This sequence comes from Macropis europaea, assembly GCA_916610135.2. Taxonomy (NCBI): domain Eukaryota; kingdom Metazoa; phylum Arthropoda; class Insecta; order Hymenoptera; family Melittidae; genus Macropis; species Macropis europaea. The sequence goes on from CAKAJE020002145.1 coordinate 307,341, forward strand.
TGATCTACACGGGTCTCTGTTTGCCCTACCCTGGAAGTTCAACAGTACATTTTACTCCTCATTTAATGCGCTTTGAGATGGAGCTTAACCCAATACGCTATCTGAAATAGGAGCGACGTAAATTGAACAAATGTGATAGAATTACGCTAATTCTTATATTAACCGCAATATAAAATGATCTAATCGGGTCTCTGTTTGCCCTACCCTAGGAGTTTAACAGTGCATTTTACTCGCAATTTCATGCGCTTTGAGATGCCGCTTAGCCCAATACGCTATCTGAAATAGGAGCGACGTAAATGGAACAAATGTGATAGAATTTCGCTGAATTCTTATATTAACCATAATGTAAAATGATCTAATCGGCTCTCTGTTCACCCTACCCTAGAAGTTTAATATTGCATTTTACTCGCCATTCCATGCGCTTTGAGATGCCGCTTAGCCCAGTACACTATCTGAAATAGGAGCGACGTAAATTGATCAAATGTGATAGAATTTCGCTGAATTCTTATATGAAACAAAATATAAAATGATCTAATCGGATCTCTGATTGCCCTATCATAGAAGTTTAATAGTGCATTTTACACGCCATTCCACGCGCTTTAAGATGCCGCCTAGCTCAGTACGCTATCTGAAATAGGGGAGACGTAAATTCAACAAATGTGATAGAATTACGCTGCATTCTTATATTAACCATAATCTGAATGATCTAATCGGGTCTCTGTTCGCCCTACCCTAGAAGTTTAATAGTGCATTTCACTCGTCATTTCATGAACTTCGAGTTGCCGCTTAGCCCAATACAGTATCTGAAATAGGAGCGACGTAAATTGATCAAATGTGATAGAATTTCGCTGAATTCTTATATGAAACAAAATATAAAATGATCTAATCGGGTCTCTGATTGCCCTATCATAGAAGTTTAATAGTGCATTTCACTCGCCATTCCACGCGCTTTAAGATGCCGCTTAGCCCAGTACGCTGTCTGAAATAGGAGCGACGTAAATTGAACAAATGTGATAGAATTACGCTGAATTCTTAAATTAACCATAATATAAAATGATCTAATCGGGTCTCTGTTTGCCCTACCCTAGAAGTTTAATAGTGCGTCTTACTCGCCATTTCATGCGCTTTGAGATGCCGCTTAGCCCAATACGCTATCTGAAATAGGAGCGACGCAAATTGAACAAATGTGATAGAATTACGCTAATTCTTATATTAACCGCAATATAAAATGATCTAATCGGGTCTCTGTTTGCCCTAGCCTAGAAGTTTAACAGTGCATTTTACTCGCCATTTCATGCGCTTTGAGATGCCGCTGAGCTCAATACGCTATCTGAAATAGGAGCGACGTAAATTGAACAAATGTGATAGAATTTCGCTGAATTCTCATATTAACCATAATATAAAATGATCTAATCGGGTCTCTGTTTGCCCTACCCTAGAAGTTTAATAGTGCATTTTACTGGCCATTTCATGCGCTTTGAGGTGCCGCTTAGCCCAATACGCTATGTGAAATAGGAGCGACGTAAATTGAACAAATGTGATAGAATTACGCTAATTCTTATATTAACCGCAATATAAAATGATGCAATCGGGTCTCTGTTTGCCCTACCCTAGAAGTTTAACAGTGCATTTTACTCGCCATTTCATGCGCTTTGAGATGCTGCTTAGCCCAATACGCTATCTGAAATAGGAGCGTCGTAAATTGAACAAATGTGATAGAATTTCGCTGAATTCTTAAATTAACCATAATATAAAATGATCTAATCGGGTCTCTGTTTGCCCTACCCTAGAAGTATAATAGTGAATTTTACTCGCCATTTCAGGCGCTTTGAGATGCCTCTTAGCCCAATACGCTATCTGAAATAGGAGCGACGTAAATTGAACAAATGTGATAGAATTTCGCTGAATTCTTAAATTAACCATAATATAAAATGATCTAATCGGGTCTCTGTTTGCCCTACCCTAGAAGTTTAGTAATGCATTGTACTCGACATATCATGCGCTTTAAGATGCCGCCCAGTCCAACACGCTATCTGAAATTCGAGCTACGTAAATTGAACAAACGTGATAGAATTACGCAGAATTCTTTTATTAACCATAATATAAAATGATCTAATCAGATCTCTGATTGCCCTACCCTAGAATTTTAATAGTGCATTTCACTCGTCATTTCATGCGCTTTGAGATGCCGCTTAGCCCAATACGCTATCTGAAATAGGAGCGACGTAAATTGAGTAAATGTGGTACAATTACGCTGAATTCTTATATTAACCATAATATACAATGATCTAATCGGGTCTCTGATTGCCCTGTCACAGAAGTTTAATAGTGCATTTTACTCGCCATTTCATGCGCTTTAATCTGCCGTTTAGTCCAATACACTATCTGAAATAGGAGCGTCGTAAATTGAACAAATGTGATAGAATTACACTGAATCCTTATATTAATCATAATATAAGATGATCTAACCGGGTCTCTGATTGCCCTATCCTAGCAGATTATTGGTGCATTTTACTCGACATTTCATGCGCTTTAAGATGCCGCTTAGACTCATACTGTATCTGAAATAGGCGCGACGTAAATTGAACAAATGTGATAGAATTTCGCTGAATTCTTTCATTAACCATAATGTAAAATGATCTAATCGGGTCTCCGTCCGCCCTAGCCTAGAAGTTTAATAGTCCATTTTGTTCGCCATTTCATGCGCTTTGAGTTGCCGCTTAGCCCAATACGCTATCTGAAATAGGAACGACGTAAGTTGAACAAATGTGATAGAATTTCGCTGAATTCTTATATTAACCTTAATGTAAAATGATCTAACTGGTCACTGATTGCCCTATCATAGAAGTTTAATAGTGCATTTTACTCGCCATTCCACGCGCTTTAAGATGCCGCCTAGCCCAGTTCGTTATCTGAAATAGGAGCGACTTAAACTGAACAAATGTGATAGAATTCTGCTGAATTATTAAATTAACCATAATATAAAATGATCTAATCGGGTCTCTGTTTGCCTTAACCCAGAAGTTTGACAGTGCATTTTACTCGGCACTTCATGAGCTTTGAGATGCCGCTTAGCCCAATACGCTATCTGAAATACGAGCGACGTAAATTGACCAAGTGTTATAGAATTTCGCTGAATTCTTATATTAACCAAAATATAAAATGATCTAATCGTGTCTCCGATTGCCCTATCATACAAGGTTAATAGTGCACTTTACCCGCCATTCCACGCGCTTTAAGATGCCGCCTTGCCCAGTAGGCTATCTGAAATAGGAGCGACGTAAATTGAACAAATGTGATAGAATTACACTGAATTCTTTTATTAACCGAAATATAAAATGATCTACACGGGTCTCTGTTTGCCCTACCCTGGAACTTCAACAGTACATTTTACTCCTCATTTAATGCGCTTTGAGATGCCGCTCAGCCCAATACGCTATCTGAAATAGGAGCGACGTAGATTAAACAAATGTGATAGAAATTCGCTGAATTCTTATATTAACCATAGTGTAAAATGATCTAATCGGGTCTCTGTTCTCCCTACCCTAGAAGCATAATAATGCATTTCACTCGACATTACATGCGCATTGAGATGCCGCTTAGCCCAATACGCTATCTGAAATAGGAGCGACGTAAATTGAACAAATGTGATAGAATTACACTGAATTCTTTTATTAACCGCAATATAAAATGACCTACACGGGTCTCTGTTTGCCCTACCCTGGAACTTCAGCAGTACATTTTACTCGTCATTTCATGCGCTTTGAGATGCCGCTTAGCCCAATACGCTATCTGAAATAGGAGCGGCGTAAATTGAACAAATGTGATAGAATTTCGCTGAATTCTTATATTAACCATAATGTAAAATGATCTAATCGGCTCTCTGTTCTCCCTACCCTAGAAGTTTAATATTGCATTTTACTCGCCATTCCATGCGCTTTGAGATGCCGCTTAGCCCAGTACACTATCTGAAATAGGAGCGACGTAAATTGATCAAATGTGATAGAATTTCGCTGAATTCTTATATGAAACAAAATAAAAAATGATCTAATCGGGTCTCTGATTGCCCTATTATAGAAGTTTAATAGTGCATTTTACTCGCCATTCCACGCGCTTTAAGATGCCGTCTAGCTCAGTACGCTATCTGAAATAGGAGAGACGTAAATTGAACAAATGTGATAGAATTTCGCTGAATTCTTAAATTAACCATAATATAAAATGATCTAATCGGGTCTCTGTTTGCCCTACCCTAGAAGTTTAATAGTGCATTTTACTCGCCATTTCATGCGCTTTGAGATGCCGCTTAGCCCAATACGCTATCTGAAATAGGAGCGACGTAAATTGAACAAATGTGATAGAATTACGCTAATTCTTATATTAACCGCAATATAAAATAATCTAATCGGGTCTCTGTTTGCCCTACCCTAGGAGTTTAACAGTGCATTTTACTCGCAATTTCATGCGCTTTGAGATGCCGCTTAGCCCAATACGCTATCTGAAATAGGAGCGACGTAAATTGACCAAATGTGATAGAATTTCGCTGAATTCTTATATTAACCGTAATATAAAATGATCTAATCGGGTCTCTGTTTGCCTTACCCCAGAAGATTAATAGTGCATTTTACTCGCAATTTCATGCGCTTTGAGATGCCGCTTATACCAATACGCTATCTGAAATAGGAGCTACGTAAATTAAACAAATGTGATAGAAATTCGCTGAATTCTTATATTAACCATAGTGTAAAATGATCTAATCGGGTCTCTGTTCTCCCTACCCTAGAAGCATAATAATGCATTTCACTCGTCATTACATGCGCATTGAGATGCCGCTTAGACCAATACGCTATCTGAAATAGGAGCGACGTAAATTGAACAAATGTGATAGAATTACGCTGCATTCTTATATTAACCGTAATATAAAATGATCTAATCGGGTCTCTGTTTGCCTTAACCCAGAAGTTTGACAGTGCATTTTACTCGGCACTTCATGAGCTTTGAGATGCCGCTTCGCCCAATACGCCATCTGAAATACGAGCGACGTAAATTGACCAAGTGTTATAGAATTTCGCTGAATTCTTATATTAACCAAAATATAAAATGATCTAATCGTGTCTCTGATTGCCCTATCATACAAGGTTAATAGTGCACTTTACCCGCCATTCCACGCGCTTTAAGATGCCGCCTTGCCCAGTAGGCTATCTGAAATAGGAGCGACGTAAATTGAACAAATGTGATAGAATTACACTGAATTCTTTTATTAACCGAAATATAAAATGATCTACACGGGTCTCTGTTTGCCCTACCCTGGAACTTCAACAGTACATTTTACTGCTCATTTAATGCGCTTTGAGATGCCGCTTAGCCCAATACGCTATCTGAAATAGAAGCGACGTAAATTGAACAAATGTGATAGAATTACGCTAATTCTTATATTAACCGCAATATAAAATGATCTAATCGGGTCTCTGTTTGCCCTACCCTAGGAGTTTAACAGTGCATTTTACTCGCAATTTCATGCGCTTTGAGATGCCGCTTAGCCCAATACGCTATCTGAAATAGGAGCGACGTAAATGGAACAAATGTGATAGAATTTCGCTGAATTCTTATATTAACCATAATGTAAAATGATCTAATCGGCTCTCTGTTCACCCTTCCCTAGAAGTTTAATATTGCATTTTACTCGCCATTCCATGCGCTTTGAGATGCCGCTTAGCCCAGTACACTATCTGAAATAGGAGCGACGTAAATTGATCAAATGTGATAGAATTTCGCTGAATTCTTATATGAAACAAAATATAAAATGATCTAATCGGATCTCTGATTGCCCTATCAGAGAAGTTTAATAGTGCATTTTACACGCCATTCCACGCGCTTTAAGATGCCGCCTAGCTCAGTACGCTATCTGAAATAGGGGAGACGTAAATTGAACAAATGTGATAGAATTACGCTGCATCCTTATATTAACCATAATCTGAATGATCTAATCGGGTCTCTGTTCGCCCTACCCTAGAAGTTTAATAGTGCATTTCACTCGTCATTTCATGAACTTCGAGTTGCCGCTTAGCCCAATACAGTATCTGAAATAGGAGCGACGTAAATTGATCAAATGTGATAGAATTTCGCTGAATTCTTATATGAAACAAAATATAAAATGATCTAATCGGGTCTCTGATTGCCCTATCATAGAAGTTTAATAGTGCATTTTACTCGCCATTCCACGCGCTTTAAGATGCTGCTTAGCCCAGTACGCTATCTGAAATAGGAGCGACGTAAGTTGAACAAATGTGATTGAATTACGCTGAATTCTTATATTAACCGCAATATAAAATGATCCAATCGGGTCTCTGTTTGCCCTACCCTAGAAGTTTAATAGTGCATTCTACTCGCCATTTTATGCGCTTTGAGATGCCGCTTAGCCCAATACGCTATCTGAAATAGGAGCGACGTAAATTGAGCAAATGTGATAGAATTTCGCTGAATTCTTAAATTAACCATAATATAAAATGATCTGATCGGCTCTCTGTTCGCCCTACCCTAGAAGTTTAATAGTGCATTTCACTCGACATTTCATGCGCTTTGAGATGCCCCTTAGCCCAATACGCTATCTGAAATAGGAGCAACGTAAATTGAACAAATGTGATAGAATTTCGCTGCATTCTTATATTAAACAAAATATAAAATGATCTAATCAGATCTCTGATTGCCCTACCCTAGAAGTTTAATAGTGCATTTTACTAGGCACTTCATGAGCTTTGAGATGCCGCTTCGCCCAATACGCTATCTGAAATACGAGCGACGTAAATTGACCAAGTGTTATAGAATTTCGCTGAATTCTTATATTAACCAAAATATAAAATGATCTAATCGTGTCTCTGATTGCCCTATCATACAAGGTTAATAGTGCTCTTTACCCGCCATTCCACGCGCTTTAAGATGCCGCCTTGCCCAGTAGGCTATCTGAAATAGGAGCGACGTAAATTGAACAAATGTGATAGAATTACACAGAATTCTTTTATTAACCGAAATATAAAATGGTCAAAACGGGTCTCTGTTTGCCCTACCCTGGAACTTCAACAGTACATTTTACTCCTCATTTAATGCGCTTTGAGATGCCGCTTAGCCCAATACGCTATCTGAAATAGGAGCGACGTAAATTGAACAAATGTGATAGAATTACGCTAATTCTTATATTAACCGCAATATAAAATGATCTAATCGGGTCTCAGTTTGCCCTACCCTAGAAGTTTAACAGTGCATTTTATTCGCCATTTCATGCGCTTTGAGATGCCGCTTAGCCCAATACGCTATCTGAAATAGGAGCGACGTAAATTGACCAAATGTGATAGAATTTCGCTGAATTCTTATATTAACCGTAATATAAAATGATCTAATCGGGTCTCTGTTTGCCTTACCCCAGAAGATTAGTAGTGCATTTTACTCGCCATTTCATGCGCTTTGAGATGCCGCTTATACCAATACGCTATCTGAAATAGGAGCGACGTAGATTAAACAAATGTGATAGAAATTCGCTGAATCCTTATATTAACCATAGTGTAAAATGATCTAATCGGGTCTCTGTTCTCCCTACCCTAGAAGCATAATAATGCATTTCACTCGTCATTAAATGCGCATTGAGATGCCGCTTAGCCCAATACGATATCTGAAATAGGAGCGACGTAAATTGAACAAAAGTGATAGAATTACACTGAATTCTTTTATTAACCGCAATATAAAATGATCTACACGGGTCTCTGTTTGCCCTACCCTGGAACGTCAACAGTACATTTTACTCGTCATTTCATGCGCTTTGAGATGCCGCTTAGCCCAATAAGCTATCTGAAATAGGAGCGACGTAAATTGAGCAAATGTGATAGAATTTCGCTGAATTCTTATATTAACCATAATGTAAAATGATCTAATCGGCTCTCTGTTCTCCCTACCCTAGAAGTTTAATATTGCAATTTACTCGCCATTCCATGCGCTTTGAGATGCCGCTTAGCCCAGTACACTATCTGAAATAGGAGCGACGTACATTGATCAAATGTGATAGAATTTCGCTGAATTCTTATATGAAACAAAATATAAAATGATCTAATCGGGTCTCTGATTGCCCTATGATAGAAGTTTAATAGTGCATTTTACTCGCCATTCCACGCGCTTTAAGATGCCGTCTAGCTCAGTACGCTATCTGAAATAGGAGAGACGTAAATTGAACAAATGTGATAGAATTACGCTGAATTCTTATATTAACCGTAATATAAAATGATCTAATCGGGTCTCTGTTTCCCTTACCCTAGAAGTTTAATAGTGCATTTTACTCGCCATTTCTTGCGCTTTGAGATGCCGCTTAGCCCAATACGCTATCTGAAATAGGAGCGACGTAAATTGTACAAATGTGATAGAATTTCGCTGAATTCTTATATTAACAATAATGTAAAATGATCTAATCGGCTCTCTGTTCGCCCTACCCTAGAAGTTTAATAGTGCATTTCACTCGCCATTCAACGCGCTTTAAGATGCCGCCTTGCCCAGTAGGCTATCTGAAATAGGAGCGACGTAAATTGAACAAATGTGATTGAATTACACTGAATTCTTTTATTAACCGAAATATAAAATGATCTACACGGGTCTCTGTTTGCCCTACCCTGGAAGTTCAACAGTACATTTTACTCCTCATTTAATGCGCTTTGAGATGGAGCTTAGCCCAATACGCTATCTGAAATAGGAGCGACGTAAATTGAACAAATGTGATAGAATTTCGCTGAATTCTTATATTAACCGTAATATAAAATGATCTAATCGGGTCTCTGTTTGCCTTACCCCAGCAGATTAACAGTACATCTTACTCGACATTTCAAGCGCTTTGAGATGCTGCTTAGCCCAATACGCTATCTGAAATAGGAGCGACGTAAATTGTACAAATGTGATAGACTTTCGCTGAATTCTTAAATTAACCATAATATAAAATGATCTAATCGGGTCTCTGTTTGCCCTACCCTAGAAGTTTAATAGTGCATTTTACTGGCCATTTCATGCGCTTTGAGATGCCGCTTAGCCCAATACGCTATCTGAAATAGGAGCGACGTAAATTGAACAAATGTGATAGAATTACGCTAATTCTTATATTAACCGCAATATAAAATGATGCAATCGGGTCTCTGTTTGCCCTACCCTAGAAGTTTAACAGTGCATTTTACTCGCCATTTCATGCGCTTTGAGATGCTGCTTAGCCCAATACGCTATCTGAAATAGGAGCGACGTAAATTGAACAAATGTGATAGAATTTCGCTGAATTCTTAAATTAACCATAATATAAAATGATCTAATCGGGTCTCTGTTTGCCCTACCCTAGAAGTATAATAGTGCATTTTACTCGCCATTTCAGGCGCTTTGAGATGCCGCTTAGCCCAATACGCTATCTGAAATAGGAGCGACGTAAATTGAACAAATGTGATAGAATTTCGCTGAATTCTTAAATTAACCATAATATAAAATGATCTAATCGGGTCTCCGTTTGCCCTACCCTAGAAGTATAATAGTGCATTTTACTCGCCATTTCAGGCGCTTTGAGATGCCGCTTAGCCCAATACGCTATCTGAAATAGGAGCGACGTAAATTGAACAAATGTGATAGAATTTGGGTGAATTCTTAAATTAACCATAATATAAAATGATCTAATGGGTCTCTGTTTGCCCTACCCTAGAAGTTTAGTAATGCATTGTACTCGACATATCATGCGCTTTAAGATGCCGCCCAGTCCAATACGCTATCTGAAATAGGAGCGACGGAAATTGAGTAAATGTGGTACAATTACGCTGAATTCTTATATTAACCATAATATACAATGATCTAATCGGGTCTCTGATTGCCCTGTCACAGAAGTTTAATAGTGCATTTTACTCGCCATTTCATGCGCTTTAAGCTGCCGTTTAGTCCAATACACTATCTGAAATAGGAGCGTCGTAAATTGAACAAATGTGATAGAATTACACTGAATCCTTATATTAATCATAATATAAGATGATCTAACCGGGTCTCTGATTGCCCTATCCTAGCAGATTATTGGTGCATTTTACTCGACATTTCATGCGCTTTAAGATGCCGCTTAGACTCATACTGTATCTGAAATAGGCGCGACGTAAATTGAACAAATGTGATAGAACTACGCTAAATTCTTATATTAATCTTAACATAAGATGATCTAATCGGTCCTCTGATTGCCCTATCCTAGAAGCTTAGTAGCGCATTTTAGTCGTCATTCCATGCGCTTTAAGGTTCCGCCTATCCCAATACGCTATCTGAAATAGGAGCGACGTAAATTGCACAACTGTAATAGAATTACGCAGAATTCTTATATTAACCATAATATAAAATGGTCTAATCTGGTCACTGATTGCCCAGCATAGAAGTTTAATAGTTCATTTTACTCGACATTTCATTCGCTTTAAGGTGCCGTTTAGCCCAATATGCTATCGGAAATAGGAGCGTCGTAAATTGAACAAATGTGATAGAATTACACTGAATTCTTATATTGATCATAATATAAGATGATCTATCCGGGTCTCTGATTGCCCTATCCTAGAAGTTTAGTGGTGCCTTTTACTCGACATTTCATGCGCTTTTAGATGCCCCTTAGCCCAATACGCTATCTGAAATAGGAGCGACGTAAATTTAACAAATGTGATAGAATTTCAATGATTTATTATATTAACCGTAATATAAAATGATCTAATCGGGTCTCTGATTGCCCTATCATAGAAGGTTAGTAGTGCATTTTACTCGTCATTTCATGCGCTTTAAGTTGCCGCCTAGACCAATACGCTATCTGAAATAGGAGCGAGGTAAATTGAACAAATGTGATAGAATTACGCACAATTCTTATATTAACCATAATATAAAATAATTTAATCGGGTCTCTGATTACCCAATCATAGAAGCTTAACACTGCATTTTACTCGGCATTTCATGCGCTTTAAGGAACCGCTTAGCCCAATACGCTAACTGAAATAGGAGCGACGTAAATTGAACAAATGTGATAGAATTCCGCTGAATTCTTATATTAATCATAATATTAGATGACCTAATCGGGTCTCTGATTGCCCTATCCGAGAAGTTTGGTAGTGCATTTTACTCGACATTTCATGCGCTTTAAGATGCCATATAGCCCAATACGCTATCTGAAATTGGAGCTACGTAAACTGAACAAACGTGATTGAATTACGCAGAATTCTTATATTAACAATAATATAAAATGATTTAATCATGACACTGATTGCCCTATCATAGAAGTTTAATGGTGCGTTTTACTCGTCATTTCATGCGCCTTAAGGTGCCGTTTAGCCCAATACGCTATCTGAAATAGGCGCAACGTAAATTGAACATATGTGATAGAATTACGCATGATTCTTATATTAACCATAATTTAAATGATCTAATCGGGTCTTTGATTGCCCTATCGTAGAAGTTTAATACTGAATTTGACTCGTCATTTCATGCGCTTTAAGGTGCCGCCTAGCCCAATACGCTATCTGAAATAGGGGCGACGTAAATTGAACAAATGTGATAAAATTACGCTGCATTCTTATATTAACAATAATATAAAATGATATAATCGGCTCTCTGATTGCCCTATCATAGAAGTTTAATGCTGCATTTTACTCGTCATTTCATGCGCTATAAGGTGCCGCCTAGCCCAATGCGCTCTCTGAAGTAGGAGCGACGTAAATTGAACAAGTGTGATAGAGTTTCGCTGAATTGTTACATTATCCATAATTTAAAATGATCTAATCGGTTCTCTGTTCGACCTACCATAGAATTTTAATAGAGCCTTTTACTCGTCATTTCATGCGCTTTAAGGTGCCGCCAAGCCCAATACGCTATCTGAAATAGGAGCGACGTAAATTGAACAAATGTGATAGAATTTTGCTGAATTCTTATATTAACCATAATATAAGATGACCTAATCGGGTCTCTGATTGCCCTATCATAGAAGCTTAGTAGTGCATTTTAATCGACATTTCATGCCCTTTAGGATTCAGCTTAGCCCAATACGCTATCTGAAATAGGAGCGACATAAATTGAACAAATGTGATAGAATTTCGCTGAATTCTTAAGTGAACCATAATATAAAATGATCTAATCGGGACTCTGTTTGCCCTACCCTAGAAGTTTAATAGTGTATTTTACTCGACATTTCATGCGCTTTAAGGTGCAACCTAGCCCAATACGGTATCTGACATAGGGGCGACGTAAATTGAACAAATGTGATGAAATTACGCAAAATTCTTATATTAACAATAATATAAAATGATCTAATCGTGTCTCAGATTGCTCCATCATAGAAGTTTAATAGTGCATTCTACTCGTCAGTCCATGCGCTTTAAGATGCCGCCTATCCCAATACGCTATCTGAAATAGGAGCGACGGAAATTGAACAAATGTGATAGAATTACACTGAATTCTTATATTAACCATAATATAAGATCATCAGGTCGGGTCTCTGATTGCCCTATCATAGAAGTTTAACAGTGCATTTTACTCGTCATTTCATGCGCTTTTAGGTGCCGCTTAGCGCAATACGCTATTTGAAGTAGGAGCGTCGAAAATTGAACCAACGTGAAAGAATTACGCAGAATTCTTATATTAACCATAATATAATATGTACTATTCGGGTCACTGATTGCCCTATCATAGAAGGTTAGTAGTGCATTTTACTCCACGTTCCACGCGCTTTAAGATGCCGCCTAGTCCAATATACTATCTAAAATAAGAACGTCGTAAATTGAACAAATGTGATAGAATTACGCAGAATCCTTATATTAACAATAATATAACATGATATATTCGGGTCTGTGATTGCCCTATCATAGAAGTTTAATAGTGCAGTTTAATCGTCATTTCAAGCGCTTTATGGTGCCGCTTAGCCCAATACGCTATCTGAAACTGGAGCGACGTAAATTGAACAAATGTGATAGAATTTCGCTGAATTCTTATATTAACCATAATATTGAATGATGTAATCGTGCCTCTGATTGCCCTATCATAGAAGTTTAATAGTGCATTTTACTCGTCAGTCCATGCGCTTTAAGATGCCGCCTATCCCAATACGCTATCTGAAATAGGAGCGACGTAAATTGAACAAATGTGATAGAATTACGCTGAATTCTTATATTAATCATAATTTAAAATGATCTAATCGGGTCTCTGATGGCCCTATCATAGAAGTTTAATAGTGTATTTTACTCGCCATTTCATGCGCTTTAAGTTGCCGCGTAGCCCAATACGCTATCTGAAATAGGAGCGACGTAAATTGAAGAAATGTGATAGAATTGCACTGAATTCTTATATTAATCATAATATAAGATTATCTAATCGGGTCTCTGATTGCCCTATCCTAGAAGTTTAGTAGTGCATTTTACTCGACATTTCTTGCGCTTCAAGATGCCGCTTAGCGCAATACGCTATCTGAAATAGGAGCGACGTAAATTGTAGAAATGTGATAAAATTACGTTGAATTCTTATATTAACAATAATATAAAATGATCTAATCGGGTCTATGATTGCCCTACCCGAGAAGGTTAGTAGTGCATTTTACTCGTCATTCCACGCGCTTTAAGATGCCGTCTCGCCCAATACGCTATCTGAAATAGGAGCGACTTAAATTGAACAAATGTGATAAAGTTACTTTGAATTCTTATATTAACAATAATATAAAAAGATCTAATCGCGTCTCTGATTACCCTATCATAGAAGTTTAATTGTGCATTTTACTCGTCATTTCGTGCGCTTTCAGGTGCCGCTTAGCCCAATACGCTATCTGAAATACGGGCGACGTAAATTGAGCAAATGTGAAAAAAGTACGTTGAATTTTTATATTAACAATAATATAAAATGATCTAATCTGGTCTCTGATTGCCCTATCATAGAAGTTTAATAGTGCATTTTACTTGCCATTTCATGCGCTTTAAAGTGCCGCTTAGCCCAATACGCTATCTGAAATAGGAGCGACGTAAATTGAACACATGTGATAGAATTTCGCTGAATTATTATATTGACCATAATATAATACGATCCATTCGGGTCTCTCATTGCCCTATCTTAGAAGTTTAATAGTGCATTTTACTCATCATTCCATGCGCTTTAAGGTGGCGCCTCGCCCAATACGGTATCTGAAGTACGAGCGACATAAATTGAACAAATGTGATAGAATTTCGGTGAATTCTTATAATAACCCTAATATAAAATGATCTAATCGGGTCACTGATTGCCCTATCATAGATGGTTAGTAGTGCATTTTACTCGACATTTCATGCGCTTTAAGATGCAGCCAAGCCCAATACGCTATCTGAAATAGGAGCGACGTAAATTGAACAAGTGTCATAGAATTACGCTGCATTCTTGTATGAACCATAATATAAAAGGATGTAATCCGGTCTCCGTTTGCCCTACCCTGGAAGCTTAATAGTGTATTTTACACGTCATTTCATGCGCTTTGAGATGCCGCATAGCCTAATACGGTATCTGAAATAGGAGCGTCGTAAATTGTACAAATGTGATAGAATTACACTGAATTCTTACATTAATCATAATATAAGATTATTTAATCGGGGCTGTGGTTGCCCTATCCTCGAAGTTTAGTAGTGCATTTTACTCGACATTTCATGCGCTTTAAGATGCCGCTTAGTCGAATAAGCTATCTGAAATAGGAGCGACGTAAATTGAACAAATGTGATAGAATTTCGCTGAATTCTTATATTAAACAAAATATAAAATGATCTAATGGTGTCTCTGATTGCCCTGTCATACAAACTTAATAGTGCATTTTACTCGCCCATCCAAGCGCTTTAAGATACCGCGTAGCCCAGTACGCTATCTGAAATAGGAGCGACGTAAATTGAACAAATGTCATAGAATCTCGCTGAATTCTTATATTAACCATAATGTAAAATGACCTAATCGGGTCTGTGTTCGCCCTGCCCTAGAAGTTTAATAGTGCATTTTATTCGCCATTTCATGCGCTTTGAGATGCCGCTTAGCGCATTTCGCTATCTGAAATAGGAGCGACGTAAATTGAACAAATGTAATAGAATATCTCTGAATTCTTATATTAACCAAAATATAAAATGATCTAATCGGGTCTCTGATTTCCCTATCATAGAAGGTTAATAGTGCATTTCACCCGCCATTCCACGCGCTTCAAGATGCCGCCTAGCCCAGTAGGCTATCTGAAATAGGAGCGACGTAAATTGAACAAATGTGATAGAATTTCGCTGAATTCCTATATTAACCATAATGTAAAATGATCTAATCGGCTCTCTGTTCACCCTACCCTAGAAGTTTAATATTGCATTTTACTCGCCATTCCATGCGCTTTGAGATGCCGCTTAGCCCAGTACACTATCTGAAATAGGAGCGACGTAAATTGATCAAATGTGATAGAATTTCGCTGAATTCTTATATGAAACAAAATATAAAATGATCTAATCGGGTCTCTGATTGCCCTATCATAGAAGTTTAATAGTGCATTTCACTCGCCATTCCACGCGCTTTAAGATGCCGCTTAGCCCAGTACGCTATCTGAAATAGGAGCGACGTAAATTGAACAAATGTGATAGAATTACGCTGAATTCTTATATTAACCGCAATATAAAATGATCTAATCGGGTCTCTGTTTGCCCTACCCTAGAAGTTTTACAGTGCATTCTTCTCGCCATTTTATGCGCTTTGAGGTGCCGCTTAGCCCAATACGCTATCTGAAATAGGAGCGACGTAAATTGAGCAAATGTGATAGAATTTCGCTGCATTCTTATATTAAACAAAATATAAAATGATCTAATCAGATCTCTGATTGCCCTACCCTAGAATTTTAATAGTGCATTTCACTCGTCATTTCATGCGCTTTGAGATGCCGCTTAGCCCAATACGCTATCTGAAATAGGAGCGACGTAAATTGAGTAAATGTGGTACAATTACGCTGAATTCTTATATTAACCATAATATACAATGATCTAATCGGGTCTCTGATTGCCCTGTCACAGAAGTTTAATAGTGCATTTTACTCGCCATTTCATGCGCTTTAATCTGCCGTTTAGTCCAATACACTATCTGAAATAGGAGCGTTGTAAATTGAACAAATGTGATAGAATTACACTGAATCCTTATATTAATCATAATATAAGATGATCTAACCGGGTCTCTGATTGCCCTATCCTAGCAGATTATTGGTGCATTTTACTCGACATTTCATGCGCTTTAAGATGCCGCTTAGACTCATACTGTATCTGAAATAGGCGCGACGTAAATTGAACAAATGTGATAGAATTTCGCTGAATTCTTTCATTAACCATAATGTAAAATGATCTAATCGGGTCTCCGTCCGCCCTAGCCTAGAAGTTTAATAGTCCATTTTCTTCGCCATTTCATGCGCTTTGAGTTGCCGCTTAGCCCAATACGCTATCTGAAATAGGAACGACGTAAGTTGAACAAATGTGATAGAATTTCGCTGAATTCTTATATTAACCTTAATGTAAAATGATCTAACTGGTCACTGATTGCCCTATCATAGAAGTTTAATAGTGCATTTTACTCGCCATTCCACGCGCTTTAAGATGCCGCCTAGCCCAGTTCGTTATCTGAAATAGGAGCGACGTAAACTGAACAAATGTGATAGAATTTCGCTGAATTATTATAATAACCCTAATATAAAATGATCTAATCGGGTCACTGATTGCCCTATCATAGATGGTTAGTAGTGCATTTTACTCGACATTTCATGCGCTTTAAGATGCAGCCAAGCCCAATACGCTATCTGAAATAGGAGCGACGTAAATTGAACAAGTGTCATAGAATTACGCTGCATTCTTGTATGAAACATAATATAAAAGGATGTAATCCGGTCTCCGTTTGCCCTACCCTGGAAGCTTAATAGTGAATTTTACACGTCATTTCATGCGCTTTGAGATGCCGCATAGCCTAATACGGTATCTGAAATAGGAGCGACGTAAATTGAACAAATGTCATAGAATCTCGCTGAATTCTTATATTAACCATAATGTAAAATGACCTAATCGGGTCTGTGTTCGCCCTGCCCTAGAAGTTTAATAGTGCATTTTATTCGCCATTTCATGCGCTTTGAGATGCCGCTTAGCGCATTTCGCTATCTGAAATAGGAGCGACGTAAATTGAACAAATGTAATAGAATATCTCTCAATTCTTATATTAACCAAAATATAAAATGATCTAATCGGGTCTCTGATTTCCCTATCATAGAAGGTTAATAGTGCATTTCACCCGCCATTCCACGCGCTTCAAGATGCCGCCTAGCCCAGTAGGCTATCTGAAATAGGAGCGACGTAAATTGAACAAATGTGATAGAATTTCGCTGAATTCCTATATTAACCATAATGTAAAATGATCTAATCGGGTCTCTGATTGCCCTGTCATAGAGCGTTAATTGTGCATTTTACTCGCCATTTCATGCGCTTTGAGATGCCGCTTAGCCCAATACGCTACCTGAAATAGGAGCGGCGTAAATTGAACAAATGTGATAGAATTACGCTGCATTCTTATATTAACCATTATATAAAATGATCTAGTCGGGTCTCTGTTTGCCTTCCCTAGAAGTTTGATAGTGCTTTTTTCTCGCCATTTCATGCGCTTTGAGATACCGCTTAGCCGAATACGCTATCTGAAATAGGAGCGACGTAAATTGAACAAATGTGATAGAATTTCGCTGAATTCCTATATTAACCATATTGTAAAATGATCTAATCGGGTCTCTGATTGCCCTATCATAGAGGGTTAATTGTGCATTTTACTCGCCATTTCATGTGCTTTGAGATGCCGCATAGCCCAATACGCTATCTGAAATAGGAGCGACGAAAATTGAACAAATGTGATAGAATTTCGCTGAATTCTTAAATTAACCACAATGTAAAATGATCTAATCGGGTCTCCGTTTGCCCTACCCTAGAAGTATAATAGTGCATTTTACTCGCCATTTCATGCGCTTTGAGATGCCGCTTAGCCCAATACGCTATCTGAAATAGGAGCGACGTAAATTGAGCAAATGTGATAGAATTTCGCTGAATTCTTAAATTAACCATAATATAAAATGATCTGATCGGCTCTCTGTTCGCCCTACCCTAGAAGTTTAATAGTGCATTTCACTCGACATTTCATGCGCTTTGAGATGCCCCTTAGCCCAATACGCTATCTGAAATAGGAGCAACGTAAATTGAACAAATGTGATAGAATTTCGCTGCATTCTTATATTAAACAAAATATAAAATGATCTAATCAGATCTCTGATTGCCCTACCCTAGAAGTTTAATAGTGCATTTTACTCGGCACTTCATGAGCTTTGAGATGCCGCTTCGCCCAATACGCTATCTGAAATACGAGCGACGTAAATTGACCAAGTGTTATAGAATTTCGCTGAATTCTTATATTAACCAAAATATAAAATGATCTAATCGTGTCTCTGATTGCCCTATCATACAAGGTTAATAGTGCTCTTTACCCGCCATTCCACGCGCTTTAAGATGCCGCCTTGCCCAGTAGGCTATCTGAAATAGGAGCGACGTAAATTGAACAAATGTGATAGAATTACACTGAATTCTTTTATTAACCGAAATATAAAATGGTCAAAACGGGTCTCTGTTTGCCCTACCCTGGAACTTCAACAGTACATTTTACTCCTCATTTAATGCGCTTTGAGATGCCGCTTAGCCCAATACGCTATCTGAAATAGGAGCGACGTAAATTGACCAAATGTGATAGAATTTCGCTGAATTCTTATATTAACCGTAATATAAAATGATCTAATCGGGTCTCTGTTTGCCTTACCCCAGAAGATTATTAGTGCATTTTACTCGCCATTTCATGCGCTTTGAGATGCCGCTTATACCAATACGCTATCTGAAATAGGAGCGACGTAGATTAAACAAATGTGAAAGAAATTCGCTGAATTCTTATATTAACCATAGTGTAAAATGATCTAATCGGGTCTCTGTTCTCCCTACCCTAGAAGCATAATAATGCATTTCACTCGTCATTACATGCGCATTGAGATGCCGCTTAGCCCAATACGATATCTGAAATAGGAGCGACGTAAATTGAACAAATGTGATAGAATTACACTGAATTCTTTTATTAACCGAAATATAAAACGATCTACACGGGTCTCTGTTTGCCCTACCCTGGAACTTCAACAGTACATTTTACTCCTCATTTCATGCGCTTTGAGATGCCGCTTAGCCCAATACGCTATCTGAAATAGGAGCGACGTAAATTGAACAAATGTGATAGAATTACGCTAATTCTTATATTAACCGCAATATAAAATGATCTAATCGTGTCTCTGTTTGCCCTACCCTAGAAGTTTAACAGTGCATTTTATTCGCCATTTCATGCGCTTTGAGATACCGCTTAGCCCAATACGCTATCTGAAATAGGAGCGACGTAAATTGACCAAATGTGATAGAATTTCGCTGAATTCTTATATTAACCGTAATATAAAATGATCTAATCGGGTCTCTGTTTGCCTTACCCCAGAAGATCAATAGTGCATTTTACTCGCCATTTCATGCGCTTTGAGATGCCGCTTATACCAATACGCTATCTGAAATAGGAGCTACGTAAATTAAACAAATGTGATAGAAATTCGCTGAATTCTTATATTAACCATAGTGTAAAATGATCTAATCGGGTCTCTGTTCTCCCTACCCTAGAAGCATAATAATGCATTTCACTCGTCATTACATGCGCATTGAGATGCCGCTTAGCCCAATACGCTATCTGAAATAGGAGCGACGTAAATTGAACAAATGTGATAGAATTACGCTGCATTCTTATATTAACCGTAATATAAAATGATCTAATCGGGTCTCTGTTTGCCTTAACCCAGAAGTTTGACAGTGCATTTTACTCGGCACTTCATGAGCTTTGAGATGCCGCTTCGCCCAATACGCTATCTGAAATACGAGCGACGTAAATTGACCAAGTGTTATAGAATTTCGCTGAATTCTTATATTAACCAAAATATAAAATGATCTAATCGTGTCTCTGATTGCCCTATCATACAAGGTTAATAGTGCACTTTACCCGCCATTCCACGCGCTTTAAGATGCCGTCTTGCCCAGTAGGCTATCTGAAATAGGAGCGACGTAAATTGAACAAATGTGATAGAATTACACTGAATTCTTTTATTAACCGAAATATAAAATGATCTACACGGGTCTCTGTTTGCCCTACCCTGGAACTTCAACAGTACATTTTACTCCTCATTTAATGCGCTTTGAGATGGAGCTTAGCCCAATACGCTATCTGAAATAGGAGCGACGTAAATTGAACAAATGTGATAGAATTACGCTAATTCTTATATTAACCGCAATATAAAATGATCTAATCGGGTCTCTGTTTGCCCTACCCTAGGAGTTTAACAGTGCATTTTACTCGCAATTTCATGCGCTTTGAGATGCCGCTTAGCCCAATACGCTATCTGAAATAGGAGCGACGTAAATGGAACAAATGTGATAGAATTTCGCTGAATTCTTATATTAACCATAATGTAAAATGATCTAATCGGCTCTCTGTTCACCCTACCCTAGAAGTTTAATATTGCATTTTACTCGCCATTCCATGCGCTTTGAGATGCCGCTTAGCCCAGTACACTATCTGAAATAGGAGCGACGTAAATTGATCAAATGTGATAGAATTTCGCTGAATTCTTATATGAAACAAAATATAAAATGATCTAATCGGATCTCTGATTGCCCTATCATAGAAGTATAATAGTGCATTTTACACGCCATTCCACGCGCTTTAAGATGCCGCCTAGCTCAGTACGCTATCTGAAATAGGGGAGACGTAAATTGAACAAATGTGATAGAATTACGCTGCATTCTTATATTAACCATAATCTGAATGATCTAATCGGGTCTCTGTTCGCCCTACCCTAGAAGTTTAATAGTGCATTTGACTCGCCATTCCACGCGCTTTAAGATGCCGCTTAGCCCAGTACGCTATCTGAAATAGGAGCGACGTAAATTGAACAAATGTGATAGAATTACGCTGAATTCTTATATTAACCGCAATATAAAATGATCTAATCGGGTCTCTGTTTGCCCTACCCTAGAAGTTTAACAGTGCATTCTACTCGCCATTTTATGCGCTTTGAGATGCCGCTTCGCCCAATACGCTATCTGAAATACGAGCGACGTAAATTGACCAAGTGTTATAGAATTTCGCTGAATTCTTATATTAACCAAAATATAAAATGATCTAATCGTGTCTCTGATTGCCCTATCATACAAGGTTAATAGTGCACTTTACCCGCCATTCCACGCGCTTTAAGATGCCGTCTTGCCCAGTAGGCTATCTGAAATAGGAGCGACGTAAATTGAACAAATGTGATAGAATTACACTGAATTCTTTTATTAACCGAAATATAAAATGATCTACACGGGTCTCTGTTTGCCCTACCCTGGAACTTCAACAGTACATTTTACTCCTCATTTAATGCGCTTTGAGATGGAGCTTAGCCCAATAAGCTATCTGAAATAGGAGCGACGTAAATTGAACAAATGTGATAGAATTACGCTAATTCTTATATTAACCGCAATATAAAATGATCTAATCGGGTCTCTGTTTGCCCTACCCTAGGAGTTTAACAGTGCATTTTACTCGCAATTTCATGCGCTTTGAGATGCCGCTTAGCCCAATACGCTATCTGAAATAGGAGCGACGTAAATGGAACAAATGTGATAGAATTTCGCTGAATTCTTATATTAACCATAATGTAAAATGATCTAATCGGCTCTCTGTTCACCCTACCCTAGAAGTTTAATATTGCATTTTACTCGCCATTCCATGCGCTTTGAGATGCCGCTTAGCCCAGTACACTATCTGAAATAGGAGCGACGTAAATTGATCAAATGTGATAGAATTTCGCTGAATTCTTATATGAAACAAAATATAAAATGATCTAATCGGATCTCTGATTGCCCTATCATAGAAGTATAATAGTGCATTTTACACGCCATTCCACGCGCTTTAAGATGCCGCCTAGCTCAGTACGCTATCTGAAATAGGGGAGACGTAAATTGAACAAATGTGATAGAATTACGCTGCATTCTTATATTAACCATAATCTGAATGATCTAATCGGGTCTCTGTTCGCCCTACCCTAGAAGTTTAATAGTGCATTTGACTCGCCATTCCACGCGCTTTAAGATGCCGCTTAGCCCAGTACGCTATCTGAAATAGGAGCGACGTAAATTGAACAAATGTGATAGAATTACGCTGAATTCTTATATTAACCGCAATATAAAATGATCTAATCGGGTCTCTGTTTGCCCTACCCTAGAAGTTTAACAGTGCATTCTACTCGCCATTTTATGCGCTTTGAGATGCCGCTTCGCCCAATACGCTATCTGAAATACGAGCGACGTAAATTGACCAAGTGTTATAGAATTTCGCTGAATTCTTATATTAACCAAAATATAAAATGATCTAATCGTGTCTCTGATTGCCCTATCATACAAGGTTAATAGTGCACTTTACCCGCCATTCCACGCGCTTTAAGATGCCGCCTTGCCCAGTAGGCTATCTGAAATAGGAGCGACGTAAATTGAACAAATGTGATAGAATTACACTGAATTCTTTTATTAACCGAAATATAAAATGATCTACACGGGTCTCTGTTTGCCCTACCCTGGAACTTCAACAGTACATTTTACTCCTCATTTAATGCGCTTTGAGATGCCGCTTAGCCCAATACGCTATCTGAAATAGGAGCGACGTAAATTGAACAAATGTTATAGAATTACGCTAATTCTTATATTAACCGCAATATAAAATGATCTAATCGGGTCTCAGTTTGCCCTACCCTAGAAGTTTAACAGTGCATTTTATTCGCCATTTCATGCGCTTTGAGATGCCGCTTAGCCCAATACGCTATCTGAAATAGGAGCGACGTAAATTGACCAAATGTGATAGAATTTCGCTGAATTCTTATATTAACCGTAATATAAAATGATCTAATCGGGTCTCTGTTTGCCTTACCCCAGAAGATTAATAGTGCATTTTACTCGCCATTTCATGCGCTTTGAGATGCCGCTTATACCAATACGCTATCTGAAATAGGAGCGACGTAGATTAAACAAATGTGATGGAAATTCGCTGAATTCTTATATTAACCATAGTGTAAAATGATCTAATCGGGTCTCTGTTCTCCCTACCCTAGAAGCATAATAATGCATTTCACTCGTCATTACATGCGCATTGAGATGCCGCTTAGCCCAATACGATATCTGAAATAGGAGCGACGTAAATTGAACAAAAGTGATAGAATTACACTGAATTCTTTTATTAACCGCAATATAAAATGATCTACACGGGTCTCTGTTTGCCCTACCCTGGAACGTCAACAGTACATTTTACTCGTCATTTCATGCGCTTTGAGATGCCGCTTAGCCCAATACGCTATCTGAAATAGGAGCGACGTAAATTGAACAAATGTGATAGAATTTCGCTGAATTCTTATATTAACCATAATGTAAAATGATCTAATCGGCTCTCTGTTCTCCCTACCCTAGAAGTTTAATATTGCAATTTACTCGCCATTCCATGCGCTTTGAGATGCCGCTTAGCCCAGTACACTATCTGAAATAGGAGCGACGTAAATTGATCAAATGTGATAGAATTTCGCTGAATTCTTATATGAAACAAAATATAAAATGATCTAATCGTGTCTCTGATTGCCCTATCATACAAGGTTAATAGTGCACTTTACCCGCCATTCCACGCGCTTTAAGATGCCGCCTTGCCCAGTAGGCTATCTGAAATAGGAGCGACGTAAATTGAACAAATGTGATAGAATTACACTGAATTCTTTTATTAACCGAAATATAAAATGATCTACACGGGTCTCTGTTTGCCCTACCCTGGAACTTCAACAGTACATTTTACTCCTCATTTAATGCGCTTTGAGATGCCGCTTAGCCCAATACGCTATCTGAAATAGGAGAGACGTAAATTGAACAAATGTGATAGAATTACGCTGAATTCTTATATTAACCGTAATATAAAATGATCTAATCGGGTCTCTGTTTCCCTTACCCTAGAAGTTTAATAGTGCATTTTACTCGCCATTTCTTGCGCTTTGAGATGCCGCTTAGCCCAATACGCTATCTGAAATAGGAGCGACGTAAATTGAACAAATGTGATAGAATTTCGCTGAATTCTTATATTAACAATAATGTAAAATGATCTAATCGGCTCTCTGTTCGCCCTACCCTAGAAGTTTAATAGTGCATTTCACTCGCCATTCAACGCGCTTTAAGATGCCGCCTTGCCCAGTAGGCTATCTGAAATAGGAGCGACGTAAATTGAACAAATGTGATAGAATTACACTGAATTCTTTTATTAACCGAAATATAAAATGATCTACACGGGTCTCTGTTTGCCCTACCCTGGAAGTTCAACAGTACATTTTACTCCTCATTTGATGCGCTTTGAGATGGAGCTTAGCCCAATACGCTATCTGAAATAGGAGCGACGTAAATTGAACAAATGTGATAGAATTTCGCTGAATTCTTATATTAACCGTAATATAAAATGATCTAATCGGGTCTCTGTTTGCCTTACCCCAGCAGATTAACAGTACATCTTACTCGACATTTCAAGCGCTTTGAGATGCTGCTTAGCCCAATACGCTATCTGAAATAGGAGCGACGTAAATTGTACAAATGTGATAGACTTTCGCTGAATTCTTAAATTAACCATAATATAAAATGATCTAATCGGGTCTCTGTTTGCCCTACCCTAGAAGTTTAATAGTGCATTTTACTGGCCATTTCATGCGCTTTGAGATGCCGCTTAGCCCAATACGCTATCTGAAATAGGAGAGACGTAAATTGAACAAATGTGATAGAATTACGCTGAATTCTTATATTAACCGTAATATAAAATGATCTAATCGGGTCTCTGTTTCCCTTACCCTAGAAGTTTAATAGTGCATTTTACTCGCCATTTCTTGCGCTTTGAGATGCCGCTTAGCCCAATACGCTATCTGAAATAGGAGCGACGTAAATTGAACAAATGTGATAGAATTTCGCTGAATTCTTATATTAACAATAATGTAAAATGATCTAATCGGCTCTCTGTTCGCCCTACCCTAGAAGTTTAATAGTGCATTTCACTCGCCATTCAACGCGCTTTAAGATGCCGCCTTGCCCAGTAGGCTATCTGAAATAGGAGCGACGTAAATTGAACAAATGTGATAGAATTACACTGAATTCTTTTATTAACCGAAATATAAAATGATCTACACGGGTCTCTGTTTGCCCTACCCTGGAAGTTCAACAGTACATTTTACTCCTCATTTGATGCGCTTTGAGATGGAGCTTAGCCCAATACGCTATCTGAAATAGGAGCGACGTAAATTGAACAAATGTGATAGAATTTCGCTGAATTCTTATATTAACCGTAATATAAAATGATCTAATCGGGTCTCTGTTTGCCTTACCCCAGCAGATTAACAGTACATCTTACTCGACATTTCAAGCGCTTTGAGATGCTGCTTAGCCCAATACGCTATCTGAAATAGGAGCGACGTAAATTGTACAAATGTGATAGACTTTCGCTGAATTCTTAAATTAACCATAATATAAAATGATCTAATCGGGTCTCTGTTTGCCCTACCCTAGAAGTTTAATAGTGCATTTTACTGGCCATTTCATGCGCTTTGAGATGCCGCTTAGCCCAATACGCTATCTGAAATAGGAGCGACGTAAATTGAACAAATGTGATAGAATTACGCTAATTCTTATATTAACCGCAATATAAAATGATGCAATCGGGTCTCTGTTTGCCCTACCCTAGAAGTTTAACAGTGCATTTTACTCGCCATTTCATGCGCTTTGAGATGCTGCTTAGCCCAATACGCTATCTGAAATAGGAGCGACGTAAATTGAACAAATGTGATAGAATTTCGCTGAATTCTTAAATTAACCATAATATAAAATGATCTAATCGGGTCTCTGTTTGCCCTACCCTAGAAGTATAATAGTGCATTTTACTCGCCATTTCAGGCGCTTTGAGATGCCGCTTAGCCCAATACGCTATCTGAAATAGGAGCGACGTAAATTGAACAAATGTGATAGAATTTCGCTGAATTCTTAAATTAACCATAATATAAAATGATCTAATCGGGTCTCTGTTTGCCCTACCCTAGAAGTTTAGTAATGCATTGTACTCGACATATCATGCGCTTTAAGATGCCGCCCAGTCCAATACGCTATCTGAAATAGGAGCGACGTAAATTGAGTAAATGTGGTACAATTACGCTGAATTCTTATATTAACCATAATATACAATGATCTAATCGGGTCTCTGATTGCCCTGTCACAGAAGTTTAATAGTGCATTTTACTCGCCATTTCATGCGCTTTAAGCTGCCGTTTAGTCCAATACACTATCTGAAATAGGAGCGTCGTAAATTGAACAAATGTGATAGAATTACACTGAATCCTTATATTAATCATAATATAAGATGATCTAACCGGGTCTCTGATTGCCCTATCCTAGCAGATTATTGGTGCATTTTACTCGACATTTCATGCGCTTTAAGATGCCGCTTAGACTCATACTGTATCTGAAATAGGCGCGACGTAAATTGAACAAATGTGATAGAACTACGCTAAATTCTTATATTAATCATAACATAAGATGATCTAATCGGTCCTCTGATTGCCCTATCCTAGAAGCTTAGTAGCGCATTTTAGTCGTCATTCCATGCGCTTTAAGGTTCCGCCTATCCCAATACGCTATCTGAAATAGGAGCGACGTAAATTGCACAACTGTAATAGAATTACGCAGAATTCTTATATTAACCATAATATAAAATGGTCTAATCTGGTCACTGATTGCCCAGCATAGAAGTTTAATAGTTCATTTTACTCGACATTTCATTCGCTTTAAGGTGCCGTTTAGCCCAATATGCTATCGGAAATAGGAGCGTCGTAAATTGAACAAATGTGATAGAATTACACTGAATTCTTATATTGATCATAATATAAGATGATCTATCCGGGTCTCTGATTGCCCTATCCTAGAAGTTTAGTGGTGCCTTTTACTCGACATTTCATGCGCTTTAAGATGCCCCTTAGCCCAATACGCTATCTGAAATAGGAGCGACGTAAATTTAACAAATGTGATAGAATTTCAATGATTTATTATATTAACCGTAATATAAAATGATCTAATCGGGTCTCTGATTGCCCTATCATAGAAGGTTAGTAGTGCATTTTACTCGTCATTTCATGCGCTTTAAGTTGCCGCCTAGACCAATACGCTATCTGAAATAGGAGCGAGGTAAATTGAACAAATGTGATAGAATTACGCACAATTCTTATATTAACCATAATATAAAATAATTTAATCGGGTCTCTGATTACCCAATCATAGAAGCTTAACACTGCATTTTACTCGGCATTTCATGCGCTTTAAGGAACCGCTTAGCCCAATACGCTAACTGAAATAGGAGCGACGTAAATTGAACAAATGTGATAGAATTCCGCTGAATTCTTATATTAATCATAATATTAGATGACCTAATCGGGTCTCTGATTGCCCTATCCGAGAAGTTTGGTAGTGCATTTTACTCGACATTTCATGCGCTTTAAGATGCCATATAGCCCAATACGCTATCTGAAATAGGGGCGACGTAAATTGAACAAATGTGATAAAATTACGCTGCATTCTTATATTAACAATAATATAAAATGATATAATCGGCTCTCTGATTGCCCTATCATAGAAGTTTAATGCTGCATTTTACTCGTCATTTCATGCGCTATAAGGTGCCGCCTAGCCCAATGCGCTCTCTGAAGTAGGAGCGACGTAAATTGAACAAGTGTGATAGAGTTTCGCTGAATTGTTACATTATCCATAATTTAAAATGATCTAATCGGTTCTCTGT
This sequence comes from Macropis europaea, assembly GCA_916610135.2. NCBI lineage: Eukaryota > Metazoa > Arthropoda > Insecta > Hymenoptera > Melittidae > Macropis > Macropis europaea. The sequence continues at coordinate 335,322 of CAKAJE020002145.1, forward strand.
TCGACCTACCATAGAATTTTAATAGAGCCTTTTACTCGTCATTTCATGCGCTTTAAGGTGCCGCCAAGCCCAATACGCTATCTGAAATAGGAGCGGCGTAAATTGAACAAATGTGATAGAATTTTGCTGAATTCTTATATTAACCATAATATAAGATGACCTAATCGGGTCTCTGATTGCCCTATCATAGAAGCTTAGTAGTGCATTTTAATCGACATTTCATGCCCTTTAGGATTCAGCTTAGCCCAATACGCTATCTGAAATAGGAGCGACATAAATTGAACAAATGTGATAGAATTTCGCTGAATTCTTAAGTGAACCATAATATAAAATGATCTAATCGGGACTCTGTTTGCCCTACCCTAGAAGTTTAATAGTGTATTTTACTCGACATTTCATGCGCTTTAAGGTGCAACCTAGCCCAATACGGTATCTGACATAGGGGCGACGTAAATTGAACAAATGTGATGAAATTACGCAAAATTCTTATATTAACAATAATATAAAATGATCTAATCGTGTCTCAGATTGCTCCATCATAGAAGTTTAATAGTGCATTCTACTCGTCAGTCCATGCGCTTTAAGATGCCGCCTATCCCAATACGCTATCTGAAATAGGAGCGACGGAAATTGAACAAATGTGATAGAATTACACTGAATTCTTATATTAACCATAATATAAGATCATCAGGTCGGGTCTCTGATTGCCCTATCATAGAAGTTTAACAGTGCATTTTACTCGTCATTTCATGCGCTTTTAGGTGCCGCTTAGCGCAATACGCTATTTGAAGTAGGAGCGTCGTAAATTGAACCAACGTGAAAGAATTACGCAGAATTCTTATATTAACCATAATATAATATGTACTATTCGGGTCACTGATTGCCCTATCATAGAAGGTTAGTAGTGCATTTTACTCCACATTCCACGCGCTTTAAGATGCCGCCTAGTCCAATATACTATCTAAAATAAGAACGTCGTAAATTGAACAAATGTGATAGAATTACGCAGAATCCTTATATTAACAATAATATAACATGATATATTCGGGTCTGTGATTGCCCTATCATAGAAGTTTAATAGTGCAGTTTAATCGTCATTTCAAGCGCTTTATGGTGCCGCTTAGCCCAATACGCTATCTGAAACTGGAGCGACGTAAATTGAACAAATGTGATAGAATTTCGCTGAATTCTTATATTAACCATAATATTGAATGATGTAATCGTGCCTCTGATTGCCCTATCATAGAAGTTTAATAGTGCATTTTACTCGTCAGTCCATGCGCTTTAAGATGCCGCCTATCCCAATACGTTATCTGAAATAGGAGCGACGTAAATTGAACAAATGTGATAGAATTACGCTGAATTCTTATATTAATCATAATTTAAAATGATCTAATCGGGTCTCTGATGGCCCTATCATAGAAGTTTATTAGTGTATTTTACTCGCCATTTCATGCGCTTTAAGTTGCCGCGTAGCCCAATACGCTATCTGAAATAGGAGCGACGTAAATTGAAGAAATGTGATAGAATTGCACTGAATTCTTATATTAATCATAATATAAGATTATCTAATCGGGTCTCTGATTGCCCTATCCTAGAAGTTTAGTAGTGCATTTTACTCGACATTTCTTGCGCTTCAAGATGCCGCTTAGCGCAATACGCTATCTGAAATAGGAGCGACGTAAATTGTAGAAATGTGATAAAATTACGTTGAATTCTTATATTAACAATAATATAAAATGATCTAATCGGGTCTATGATTGCCCTGTCATAGAAGGTTAGTAGTGCATTTTACTCGTCATTCCACGCGCTTTAAGATGCCGTCTCGCCCAATACGCTATCTGAAATAGGAGCGACGTGAGTTGATCGAATGTGATAAAATTACGTTGAATTCTTATATTAACAATAATATAAAATGATCTATTCGGGTCTTTGATTGCCCTATCAAAGAAGTTTAATAGTGCATTTTACTCGACATTTCACGGGCTTTAAGATGCCGCTTAGCCCAATACGCTATCTGAAGTAGGAGCGACGTAAATTGAACCAACGTGATAGAATTACGCAGAATTCTTATATTAACCATAATATAATATGATCTATTCGGGTCACTGATTGCCCTATCATGGAAGGTTAGTAGTGAATTTTACTCCACATTCCACGCGCTTTAAGATGCCGCCTAGTCCAATATACTATCTGAAATAAGATCGTCGCAAATTGAACAAATGTGGTAGAATTACGCAGAAAACTTATATTAACCATAATATAAAATGATCTAATCGTGTCTCTGTTTGCCCTACCCTAGAAGTTTAATGGTGCATTTTACTCGGCATTTCATGCGCTTTCTGTTGCCGCTTAACCCAATCCGCTATCTGAAATTGGAGCTGCGTAAATTGAACAAATGTGACAGAATTACGCTGCATTCTTAAATTAATCATAATATAAAATGATCTAATCGGCTCTCTGTTTGCCCTACCCTAGATGTTTAACTGTGCATTTTACTTACCATTTAATGCGCTTTAAGGTGCCGTTTAGACCAATACGCTATCTGAAATAGGAGCGTCATAAATTGAACAAATGAGATAGAATTACGCAAAATTCTTATATTAACCATAATTTAAAATGATCTGATGGGGTCTCTGATTATGGTATCATAGAAGTTTCATAGTGCATTTTAAATTACATTTCATGCCCTTTAAGATTCTGCTGAGCCCAATACGCTATCTTAAATACGTGCGACGTAAATTGAGTAAATATGGATCAATTACGCTGAATTCTTATATTATCCATAATATAAAATGATCTAATCGGGACTCTAATTGCCCTATCATAGAAGTTTAATAGTGCATTTTACTCGACATTTCATGCGCTTTAAGATGCCGCTTAGCTCAATACGCTATCTGAAATAGGAGCGACGTATATTGAACAAATGTGATAGAATTACGCTGAATTCTTATATTAACCATAATATAAAATGATCTAATCGGGTCACTGATTGCCCTATCATTGAAGTTTAATACAGCATTTTGCTCGGCATTTCATGTGCTTTAAGGTACCGCCTAGCCCAATACGCTATCTGAAGTTGGAGGGACGTAAATTGATCAAATGTGATAGAATTACGCTGAATTCTAAAATTAACCATAATATAAAATCATCTAATCGGCTCTCTGTTTGCCCTACCCTAGAAGTTTAATGGTGAATTTTACTCGGCATTTCATGCGCTTTAAGGTGCCGCTTACCCCAATACGCTGTCAGAAATAGGAGCGTCGTAAATTGAACAAATGTGACCGAATTACACTGAATTCTTATATTAATCATAATATAAGATGATTTAATCGGGGCTGTGGTTGCCCTATCCTCGAAGTTTAGTAGTGCATTTTACTCGCCCATCCAAGCGCTTTAAGATACCGCGTAGCCCAGTACGCTATCTGAAATAGGAGCGACGTAAATTGAACAAATGTCATAGAATCTCGCTGAATTCTTATATTAACCATAATGTAAAATGACCTAATCGGGTCTGTGTTCGCCCTGCCCTAGAAGTTTAATAGTGCATTTTATTCGCCATTTCATGCGCTTTGAGATGCCGCTTAGCGCATTTCGCTATCTGAAATAGGAGCGACGTAAATTGAACAAATGTAATAGAATATCTCTGAATTCTTATGTTAACCAAAATATAAAATGATCTAATCGGGTCTCTGATTTCCCTATCATAGAAGGTTAATAGTGCATTTCACCCGCCATTCCACGCGCTTCAAGATGCCGCCTAGCCCAGTAGGCTATCTGAAATAGGAGCGACGTAAATTGAACAAATGTGATAGAATTTCGCTGAATTCCTATATTAACCATAATGTAAAATGATCTAATCGGGTCTCTGATTGCCCTATCATAGAGCGTTAATTGTGCATTTTACTCGCCATTTCATGCGCTTTGAGATGTCGCTTAGCACAATACGCTACCTGAAATAGGAGCGGCGTAAATTGAACAAATGTGATAGAATTACGCTGCATTCTTATATTAACCATTATATAAAATGATCTAGTCGGGTCTCTGTTTGCCTTCCCTAGAAGTTTGATAGTGCTTTTTTCTCGCCATTTCATGCGCTTTGAGATACCGCTTAGCCGAATACGCTATCTGAAATAGGAGCGACGTAAATTGAACAAATGTGATAGAATTTCGCTGAATTCCTATATTAACCATATTGTAAAATGATCTAATCGGGTCTCTGATTGCCCTATCATAGAGGGTTAATTGTGCATTTTACTCGCCATTTCATGCGCTTTGAGATGCCGCATAGCCCAATACGCTATCTGAAATAGGAGCGACGTAAATTGAACATATGTGATAGAATTTCGCTGAATTCTTATATTAACCATAATGTAAAATGATCTAATCGGGTCTCTGTTCACCCCACCCTAGAAGTTTAATAGTGCATTTCACTCGTCATTTCATGCGCTTTGCGATGCCGCTTATCCCAATACGCTATCTGAAATAGGAGCGACGTAAATTGAAGAAATGTGATAGAATTATGCTGAATTCTAATATTAACCTTAATATAAAATGATCTAATCGGGTCTCTCTTTGCCTTACCCTAGAAGTTTAATAGTGCATTTCACTCGTCATTTCATGCGCTTTGTGATGCCGCTTAGCCCACTACGCTATCAGAGATAGGAGCGACGTAAATTGAACAAATGTTATAGAATTACGCTGCATTCTTATATGAACCGTTATATAAAATGATCTAGTCGGGTCTCTGTTTGCCTTCCCTAGAAGTTTGATAGTGCTTTTCTCTCGCCATGTCATGCACTTTGATATGCCGCTTAGCCCAATACGCTATCTGAAATAGGAGCGACGTAAATTGAACAAATGTGATAGAATTACGCTGAATTCTCATATTAATCATAATATAAAATGATCCAATCGGGTCTCTGATTGCCCTATCTTAGAAGATAAATAGTGCATTTTACTCGTCATTTCATTCGCTTTAAGGTTCCGCCTATCTCAATACGCTATCTGAAACTGAAGCTACGTAAATTGAACAAATGTGATAGAGTTACAACGAATTCTTAAATTAACCATAATATAAGATGATCTAATCGGGTCTCTGATTGCCCTATCCTAGAAGTTTAGTAGTGCATTTTACTCGACATTTCATGCGATTTAAGGTCCCGCGTAGCCTAATCCGATATCTGAAATTGGAGCTACGTAAATTGAACAAATGTGATAGAATTACGCAGAATTCTAATATTAGCCATAATATAATATCATCTATTCTGGTCTCTGATTGCCCTATCCGAGAAGTTTAGTAGTGCCTTTTACTCGACATTTCATGCCCTTTAAGATGCCGCCTCGACCAATACGCTATCTGAAATAGGAGCGACGTAAATTGAACAAATGTGATAGAATTACGTAGGATTCTTATATTAACCATAATTTAAAATGATCTAATCGGGTCTCTGATTGCCCTATCATAGAAGTTTAATAGTGCATTTTACTCGTCATTTCATGCGCTTTACGATGCCACCTAGCCCAATACGCTATCTGAAATAGAGGCGACGTAAATTGAGAAAATGTGTTAGAATTACGCAGAATTCTTATATTAACCATAATATAAAATGATCTAATCGGGTCTCTGATTGCCCTATCATAGAAGTTTAATGCTGCATTTCCTCGTCATTTCATGCGCTTTAAGGTGCCGTCTAGCCCAATCCGCTATCTCAAAGTGGAGATACGTAAATTGAACAAATGTGATAGAATTACGCAGAATTCTTATATTAACCATAATATAAGATGATCTAATCGGGTCTCTGATTGCCCCATGATAGAAGTTTAATAGTGCATTTTGTTCGGCATTTCATGCGCTTCAAGATGCCGCCTAGCCCAATACGCTATCTGAAATAGGGGCGACGTAAATTGAACAAATGTGATAAAATTACGATGAATTCTTATATTACCAATAATAGAAAATGATCTAATCGGGTCTCTGATTGCCCTATCATAGAAGTTTAATACTGCATTTTACCCGACATTCCATGCGCTTTAAGATGCCGCCTAGCCCAATACGCTATCTGAAGTAGGAGCGACGTAAATTGAACAAACGTGATAGAATTACGCAGAATTCTTATATTAACCATAATATAATATGATCTATTCGGGTCTCTGATTGCCGTATCGTAGAAGTTTAATAGTGCACTTTACTCGTCATTTCATGCGCTTTAAGGTGCCGCCTAGCGCAATATACTATCTGAAATTGGAGCGACGTAAATTGAACAAATGTGATAGAATTACGCTGGATTCTTATATTAATCATAATATAAGAAGACCTGATCGGGTCTCTGATTGCCCTATCCTAGAAGTTTAGTGGTGCATTTTACTCGACATTTCATGCGCTTTAAGATGCCGCTTAGCCCAATACGCTATCTGAAGTAGGAGCGACGTAAATTCAACAAATGTGATAGAATTACGCAGAATTCTTATATTAACCATAATATAATATGATCTACTCGGGCCTCTGATTACCCTATTGTAGGAATTTGAAATAGGAAAAATCAGACCGGAGGGATCGGGAATCGAACCCGGGACCTCTCCGCTTGCAAGCGTGGGCTCTAACCACTGAGCCACCGGCCAATTGCCGATTCCAGCCGATTTTTCCTCTCTTAGCGCGACACTCAGTCGCTTTCCTTTTACCGATCCTACATTCGGCCATCCTGCAGATCGTGGCCGCCCTCGGCCACTCGCAAATTCTCTTTTAACGTCAACGCAGATTCAACACAATTTTTCAACGCAAATTCAACACAATTTTCAACGCAACGTCACAACTTCGTCGCTAAGGCTCGAGGGGCACACGCATCTGCTTCATCGTCATCGTCACATCGCCATCGCCGCGTGGGGAACTCGCATCCCACTTCTGACACCAATTTGTAGGAATTTGAAATAGGAAAAATCAGACCGGAGGGATCGGGAATCGAACCCGGGACCTCTCCGCTTGCCACTGTGGGCTCTAACCACTGAGCCACCGGCCAATTGCCGATTCCAGCCGATTTTTCCTCTCTTAGCGCGACACTCAGTCGCTTTCCTTTTACCGATCCTACACTATCATAGAAGTTTAATAGTGTATTTTACTCGTCATTTCATGCGCTTTAAGATGCCGCTTAGCACAATACGCTATCTGAAATAGGAGCGACGTAAATTGAACAAATGTGATAGAATACCGCTGAATTCTTATATTAACCATAATATAAAATGATCTAATCGGGTCTCTGTTTGCCTAACCCTAGAAGTTTAATAGTGCATTTTACTCGCCATTT
>CAKAJE020002146.1:0-7500 GCA_916610135.2 Macropis europaea
TTTCAGATAGCGTATTGTGCTAAGCGGCATCTTAAAGCGCATGAAATGTCGAGTAAAATGCACTACTAAACTTCTAGGATAGGGTAATCAGAGACCCGAATAGATCGTATTATATTATGGTTAATATAAGTATTCTGCGTAATTCTATCACGTTAGTTCAATTTACGTAGCTCCAATTTCAGATAGCGTATTGGACTAGGCGGCATCTTAAAGCGCATGAAATGTCGAGGAAAATGCACTACTAAACTTCTCGGACAGGGCAATCAGAGACCCGATTAGATCATTTCATATTGTTTTTAATATAAGAATTCAACGTAATTTTATCACATTTGTGCAATTTATGTCGCTCCTCTTTCAGATAGCGTATTGGGCTAGGCGGCACCTTAAAGCGCATGAAATGACGAGTAAAATGCACTATTAAGCTTCTATGATAGGGTAATCAGAGAACCGATTAGATCATTTTATATTATGGCTAATATAAGAATTCTGCGTAATTCGATCACATTTGTTCAATTTACGTCGCTCCTATTTCAGATAGCGTATTGTGCTAAGCGGCATCTTAAAGCGCATGAAATGTCGAGTAAAATGCACTACTAAACTTCTAGGATAGGGCAATCAGAGGCCCGATTAGGTCATCTTATATTATGATTGATATAAGAATTCAGCGTAATTCTATCACATTTGTTCAATTTACGTCGCTCCTATTTCAGATAGCGTACTGGGCAATGCGGCATCTTAATGCCCGTGGAATGACGAGTAAAATGCACTACTAACCATGAATGGTAGGGCAATCAAAGACCCGATTCGATCATTCTATATTATGGTTAATATAAGAATTCTGCGTAATTCTATCACATTTGTTCAATTTATGTCGCTCCTATTTCAGATAGCGTATTGGGCTAGGCGGCACCTTAAAGCGTATGAAATGACGAGATAAATGCACTGTTAAAGATCTATCATATGGCATTCAGAGACCCGAATAGATCGTATTATATTATGGTTAATATAAGAATTCTGCGTAATTCTATCACATTTGTTCAGTTTACGTCGCCCCTATTTCAGATAGCGTATCGCGCTAGGCGGCACCTTAAAGCGCATGAAATGACGAGTAAAATGTGCTATTCAACTTCTATGATAGGGCAATCAGAGACCCGAATAGATCGTATTATATTATCGTTAATATAAGAATTCTGCGTAATTCTATCACGTTAGTTCAATTTACGTAGCTCCAATTTCAGATAGCGTATTGGACTAGGCGGCATCATAAAGCGCATGAAATGTCGAGGAAAATGCACTACTAAACTTCTCGGACAGGGCAATCAGAGACCCGATTAGATCATTTCATATTGTTTTTAATATAAGAATTCAACGTAATTTTATCACATTTGTTCAATTTACGTCGCTCCTATTTCAGATAGCGTACTGGGCAAGGCGGCACCTTAAAGCGCATGAAATGACGAGTAAAATGCACTATTAAGCTTCTATGATAGGGTAATCAGAGACCCGATTAGATCATTTTATATTATGGTTAATACAAGAATTCAGCGAAATTCTATCACATTTGTTCAATTTACGTCGCTCCTATTTCAGATAGCGTATTGGGCTAGGCGGCACCTTAAAGCGCATGGAATATCGAGTAAAATGCACGACTAAACTTCTATGATAGAGCAATCAAAGACCCGAATAGATCGTATTATATTATGGTTTATACAAGAATTCTGCGTAATTCTATCGCATTTGTTCAATTTACGTAGCTCCAATTTCAGATAGGGTATTGGGCTAGGCGGCACCTTATAGCGCATGAAATGACGAGTAAAATGCACTATTAAACTTCTACGATAGGGCAATCAAAGACCCGATTAAATCATTTTAAATTATGGTTAATATAAGAATTCAGCGAAATTCTATCACATTTGTTCAATTTACGTCGCTCCAATTTCAGATAGCGTATTAGGCTAGGTGGCGTCTTAAAGCGCATGAAATGTCGAGTAGAATGCACTATTAAACTTGTAGGGTATGGCAAAAAGAGACCCGATTAGATCATTTTATATTATGGTTAACTTAAGAATTCAGCGAAATTCTATCACATTAGTTCAATTTACGTGGCTCCTATTTCAGATAGCGTATTGGGCTAACCGGCACCATAAAGCGCATGAAATGACGAGTAAACTGCACTATTAAACTTCTATGATAGGGCAATCAAAGACCCGATTAGATCATTTTAAATTATGGTTAATATAAGGATTCAGCGAAATACTATCACATTTGCTCAATTTACGTTGCTCCTATTTCAGATAGCATATTGTGCTAAGCAGCATCTCAAAGCGCATGAAATTGCGAGTAAAATGCACTGATAAACCTCTAGGGTAAGGCAAACAGAGACCCGATTAGATCATTTTATATTTTGTTTAATATAAGAATTCAGCGAATTTCTATCACATTTGTTCAATTTATATCGCTCCTATTTCAGATAGCGTATTGGGCTAGGCGGCATCTTAAAGCGCATGAAATGACGAGTAAAATGCAGTATTAAACTTCTATGATAGGGCAATCAGAGACCCGATTAGATCATTTTACATTATGGTTAATATAAGAATTCAAGGAATTTCTATCACATTTGTTCAATTTACGTCGCTCCTATTTCAGATATCATATTAGGCTATGCGGCATCTCAAAGCGCATGAAATGGCGAGTAAAATATACTGTTAAACTTCTAGGGTAGGGCAAACAGAGAGCCTATTACATCATTTTATATTATGGTTCATATAAGAATTCAGCGAAATTCTATCACATTTGTTCAATTTACGTCGCTCCTATTTCAGGTAGCGTATTGGGCTAAGCGGCATCTCATAGCGCATGAAATATCGAGTAAAATGCACTATTAAACTTCTGGGGTAAGGCAAACAGAGACCCGATTAGATCATTTTATATTACGGTTAATATAAGAATTCAGCGTAATTCTATCAGATTTGTTCAATTCACGTCGCTCCTATTTCAGATAGCGTACTGGGCTATGCGGCATCTTAAAGCATGTGGAATGTCGAGTAAAATGCTCTATTAAACTTCTATGATAGGGCAATCAGAGAACCGATTAGATCATTTTATATTTTGGTTAATATAAGATTTCAGCGAAATTCTATCACATTTGTTAAATTTGCGTCGCTCCTATTTCAGGTAGCGTATTGGGCTAAGCGTCATCTCAAAGCGCATGAAATGACGAGTGAAATGCACAATTAAACTTCTAGGGTAGGGCGTCCAGAGACCCGATTATATCATTTTACATTATGGTTAATATGAGAATGCAGCGAAATTCTATCACATTTGTTAAATTTACGTCGCTCCTATTTCAGATAGCGTATTGGGCTAAGCGGCATCTCAGAGCGCATGAAATGTCGAGTGAAATGCACTATTAAACTTCTAGGGTAAGGCAAAGAGAGACCCGATTAGATCATTTTATATTACGGTTAATATAAGAATTCAGCGTAATCCTATCACATTTGTTCAATTTACGTCGCTCATATTTCAGACAGCATACTGGGCTAAGCGGCATCTCAAAGCGCATGAAATGGCGACTAAAATGCACTACTAAACTTCTAGGGTAAGGCAAACAGAGAACCGATTAGATCACTTTATATTACGGTTAATATAAGAATGCAGCGTAATTCTATAACATTAGTTCAATTTACGTCGCTCCTATTCCAGACAGCGTATTGGGCTAGGCGGCATCTTAAAGCGCGTGGAATGGCGATTAAATGCACTATTAAACTTCTATGATAGGGCAATCAGAGGCCCGATTAGATCATTTTATATTTTGTTTAATATAAGAATCCAGCGAAATTCTATCACATTTGTTCAGTTTACGTCGCTCCTATTTCAGATAGCGTATTGGGCTAAGCGGCATCTCAAAGCGCATGAAATGTCGAGTGAAATGCACTATTAAACTTCTAGAGTAGGGCGAACAGAGACCCGATTAGATCATTTTATATTTTGTTTAATATAAGATTTCAGGGATATCCTATCACATTTGTTCAATTTACGTCGCTCCTATTTCAGATAGCGTATTGGGCTAAGCGGCATCTCAAAGCGCATGAAATGACGAGTGAAATGCACTATTATACTTCTAGGGTGAGGCAAAGAGAGACCCGATTAGATCATTTCACATAAAGGTTAATATAAGAATTCAGGGAAATTCTATCACATTTGTTCAATTTACGTCGCTCCTACTTCAGATAGCGAATTGGGCTAAGCGGCATCTCAAAGCGCATGCAATGTCGAGTGAAATGCACTATTAAACTTCTAGGGTAGGGCGAACAGAGACCCGATTAGATCATTTTACAATATGGCTAATATAAGAATTCAGCGAAATTCTAGTACATTCGTTCAATTTACGTCGCTCCTATTTCAGATTGCGTATTGGGCAGAGCGTCATCTCAAAGCGCATGAAATGGCGAGTAGCATGCACTATTAAACGTCTAGGGTAGGGCAATCAGAGACCCGATTAGATCATTTTATATTATGGTTAATTTAAGAATTCAGCAAAATTCTATCACATTTGTTCAATTTACGTCGCTCCAATTTCAGATAGCGTACTGGGCTAGGCGCCATCTTAAAGCGCGTGGAATGGCCAGTAAAATGCACTATTAAACTTCTATGGTAGGGCAATCAGAGACCCGATTAGATCATTTTATATTTTGTTTAATATAAGATTACAGGGATATCCTATCACATTTGTTCAATATACGTCGCTCCTATTTCAGATAGCGTATTGGGCTAAGCGGCATCTCAAAGCGCATGAAATGACGAGTGAAATGCACTATTAAACTTCTAGGGTGAGGCAAAGGGAGACCCGATTAGATCATTTTATATTTTGGTTAATATAAGAATTCAGCGAAATTCTATCACATTTGTTCAATTTACGTCGCTCCTATTTCAGATAGCGTATTGGGCTAAGCGGCATCTCAAAGCGCATGAAATGGCGAATAAAATGCACTATTAAACTTGTAGGACAGGGCAAACAGAGACGCGGTTAGATCATTTTATATTATGGGTAATTTAAGAATTCAGCGAAATTGTATCACATTTGTTCAATTTACGTCGCTCCTACTTCAGGTGGCGTATTGGGCTAAGCGGCATCTCAAAGCGCATGAAATGGCGAGTAAAATGGACTACTAAACTTCTAGGGTAGGGCAAACAGAGACCAGATTAGATCATTTTATATTATTGTTAATTTAAGAATTCATCGAAATTCTATCACATTTGTTCAATTTACGTCGCTCCTATTTCAGATAGCGTATTGCGCTAAGCGCCATCTCAAAGCACATGAAATGGCGAATAAAATGTACTATTAAACTTCTAGGGTATGGCAAACAGAGACCCGATTAGATCATTTTATATTATAGTTAATTTAAGAATTCAGAAAAATTGTATCACATTTGTTCAATTTACGTCGCTCCTATTTCAGATAGCTTATTGGACTACGCGGCATCTCAAAGCGCATGAAATGACGAGTGAAATGCACTATTAAACTTCTAGGGTAAGGCAAAGGGAGATCTGATTAGACCATTTTATATTACGGTTAATATAAGAATTCAGCGTAATTCTATCACATTTGTTCAATTTACGTCGCTCCTATTTCAGATAGCCTACTGGGCTAGGCGGCATCCTAAAGCGCGTGGAATGGCGAGTGAAATTCACTATTAAACTTCCAGGGTACTGCAAACTGTGACGCGATTAGATCATTTTACATTATGGTTAATATAAGAATTCAGCGAAATTCTATCACATTTGTTCAGTTTACGTCGCTCCTATTTCAGATAGCGTATTGGGCTAAGCGGCATCTCAAAGCGCATGAAATGTCGAGTGAAATGCACTATTAAACTTCTAGAGTAGGGCGAACAGAGACCCGATTAGATCATTTTATATTTTGTTTAATATAAGATTTCAGGGATATCCTATCACATTTGTTCAATTTACGTCGCTCCTATTTCAGATAGCGTATTGGGCTAAGCGGCATCTCAAAGCGCATGAAATGACGAGTGAAATGCACTATTATACTTCTAGGGTGAGGCAAAGAGAGACCCGATTAGATCATTTCACATAAAGGTTAATATAAGAATTCAGGGAAATTCTATCACATTTGTTCAATTTACGTCGCTCCTACTTCAGATAGCGAATTGGGCTAAGCGGCATCTCAAAGCGCATGAAATGTCGAGTGAAATGCACTATTAAACTTCTAGGGTAGGGCGAACAGAGACCCGATTAGATCATTTTACAATATGGCTAATATAAGAATTCAGCGAAATTCTAGTACATTCGTTCAATTTACGTCGCTCCTATTTCAGATTGCGTATTGGGCAGAGCGTCATCTCAAAGCGCATGAAATGGCGAGTAGAATGCACTATTAAACGTCTAGGGTAGGGCAAACAGAGACCCGATTAGATCATTTTATATTATGGTTAATTTAAGAATTCAGCAAAATTCTATCACATTTGTTCAATTTACGTCGCTCCAATTTCAGATAGCGTACTGGGCTAGGCGCCATCTTAAAGCGCGTGGAATGGCCAGTAAAATGCACTATTAAACTTCTATGGTAGGGCAATCAGAGACCCGATTAGATCATTTTATATTTTGTTTAATATAAGATTACAGGGATATCCTATCACATTTGTTCAATATACGTCGCTCCTATTTCAGATAGCGTATTGGGCTAAGCGGCATCTCAAAGCGCATGAAATGACGAGTGAAATGCACTATTAAACTTCTAGGGTGAGGCAAAGGGAGACCCGATTAGATCATTTTATATTTTGGTTAATATAAGAATTCAGCGAAATTCTATCACATTTGTTCAATTTACGTCGCTCCTATTTCAGATAGCGTATTGGGCTAAGCGGCATCTCAAAGCGCATGAAATGGCTTGTGACGACGAGTCGTGTCGTCCAACGTGGCGGAACAGAGAGGACACCTCCTTCGGGAGGAACCGGGTAACCTGGGACGATGCGCACACGCACGCTTTCGAATGGGGACCGTTGGTCTGTGCTGCTGCCGTGTGTCGCGTTCGTTCAGGGGAGGCGTAGTGCGAGGCGTTCGTCGTCGCGTCGCCGTGCGTGGATAGTCGAATAGGAAGAGAGAGAGAGAGAGAGATAGGGCGCGCGAGGTGGTCCGAGAATTCGAATGGTCGGCCACACGCGTGCACCTCTCTCTTTCTCTCGAGTGTATCCACCGGCGCGCGGACGTTAGATCTCCTCCCATCCCGAGGTTTTTCAATGTTTTACTTTTCGCCCGGCCCGTCGTCCGAAAGGCGCGTGTTCGCTTCCGCGCCGGTCGACCGGGTCCGTTACGCCGGACGTTAAAAGTGCCGTCGGCTGAGTCCGACGACGCCCGCACCTCTCGATCACGTGCGCAGGGTCGTTGAGGCGCGCGGCATCGGTTTTCATACCGAAATGAGATCAAAGATAATTGAACTTGTGTTAAACAAATAAATATATACGATTACCCTGAACG
>CAKAJE020002146.1:12500-35000 GCA_916610135.2 Macropis europaea
AATGACAGCAATGAGTCAACAGCACACTGAAGATTGCCAGCACACTTGGCACAGGCGATTGGGTCATCACCACATTCAAGGAATTGAACAGCTGGAGAAGAACAATTTAGTTACAGGAATAAAGATAAAAGATTGTGGTATAAGAGAGGTGTGTGAGTGTTGTGTAAAGGGGAAATCAGCGAAAAAACCATTCCCACAGGAATCATTAAGAATAACACACTCGGTCTTGGACCTGGTACACACTGATCTGTGTGGACCAATGAACTTTATCACACCTGGAAGAAAAAGGTACTTCATGACGATAATAGATGATTATAGCAGATACACGATTGTATATTTCCTTGAACACAAGTCAGAAGCAGCTGAGTGCATTAAAGAGTATATTAATTTTGAGTTCAATAAATTTGGAAAGAAACCAATGATAATTAGGTCAGACAATGGCAAAGAATATGTCAACAATCAGCTGAAACAATTGTATCGAATCGAAGGGATAAAAGCACAGTTTACTGTCCCCTATAACCCTCAGCAGAACGGGGTGGCTGAGCGAAAAAACAGGACTTTGGTAGAAGCAGCACTTACCATGCTGATTGATGGAAAATTAGAGAAAAAGTATTGGGCAGAGGCTATAAATACAGCCAATTATCTGAAAAATATTCTACCAACTAGAGCTACAGAAAAAACGCCATATGAATTATGGAATCAGGAAAAAGCAAGAGTTCAAGATCTTCAAATATTCGGTACCGTTGGATATGTACACATACCAAAAGAAAAGCGACAGAAATTGGATGATAAGGCATCTCCAATGATATTCGTGGGATATTCGGATCAAGCAACAGGATACAGGATGTTGGACCCACAGACAAGTAAAATAACAATAAGCAGGGACGTGACATTCATAAATAAATATGAGATTGAAAAAACTCAGTTAACACAACCAGCTAGAAACAACACAGGAAATACAAAAAACATTGAAACAGAAATGAACCCTGAAGAAGTAAAAATGGAAATAAGGGATCTAGAAACAATCATCGAGGATCAAGAGGAAGAAATTGCTGTACAGGAAATTGATGAAGAAGGTCAGACCACAGATGATCAAAGTGTATTGGAATCAGATCCATCATTCCATGAGGCAGATGAGACATATGAATACGATGGAGATGAAATAGATCTGCAAGAAATTGAAACATGAAGATCAGAGAGATCCACCAGAGGAATTGGACCAAAAAGACTCCAACACTCAGCTAGAATGGCAACAGAATGCATTGAGCCAAAGACAGTTGATGAGGCACTCTCTGGACCAAGTAAAGAGTTATGGATCAAAGCAATGGATGATGAGATAAACTCATTAAGAAAAAATAATACATGGAAACTGGAAAAAATTCCAAGGGACAAAAAGGTCATTGGATGCAAGTGGGTATTCAAATTGAAGCAAACACCAGGAAGCAAAGAGCTTAAATATAAAGCAAGACTGGTAGCACAAGGCTTCAGTCAACACTATGGGAGCGATTACAATGAAAAATTTGCTCCAGTGGTGAGACCAGTGACACTACGTGCATTACTGGTAGTGGCAGGAAAAAGAAAATTATTTATTCAACATTACGATGCAAAAACTGCATTCCTGAATGGAGAACTGGAGGAGACAATCTACATGAGACAACCAGAGGGCTATAAACAAAATAAAAACGAAGTTGCTTGTAAATTAATCAAAAGTATTTATGGCTTGAAGCAAGCAGCAAGAATGTGGAATAAGAAACTAGATGAAAGTCTAAAGAAACATGGATTTCAAGTTAGCACTGCTGACAGATGTTTATACTGGAAAAGGGTTGAAGATGAGACAATTTATATTATCGTACATGTCGACGATATGCTGATGGCAAGTACTAGTAAGCTATTGATCGAAACTACAGCAAAAGAGCTTGAAAAGGAATTTGGTTTGACCAATTTGGGGGAATTATCCAGGTACGTTGGAATAACAACAGAAAGAGATGCAGATGGGATATTTTACATCCATCAAACACCATATATTGAAGAAATAATCAAGAAATTTGGATTAGAGGATGCTAAAGCGTCAAAAATTCCATTGGACACTGGATACAATAAAATACAATCAGAGGAAGAAGACCTAGCAGATAATGAGCTATACCAAAGATTAATTGGAGCGCTATTATATTTGGCAGTCAATTCCAGACCAGACATCAGTGCCAGTATATCAATTTTAAGCCAAAAGATTAAAAAACCAATGAAACGTGATTGGACAGAGCTGAAAAGAGTGGTCAGATACCTAAAGGGTACCAAGGATTTAAAACTGAAGCTTGGAGGCAAAAATACCGAAGAATTAGTGGGATTCGCGGACGCAGACTGGGCTGAAAACAGAACTGACAGGAAATCAAATAGTGGATTCCTATTTACACTAAATGGGGGTGCAATTTCAGGGTCATGTAGAAAGCAGACATGTGTCTCACTGTCCAGTACAGAGGCAGAATACATTGCACTATCTGCAGCAAGCCAAGAGGCAATTTGGATAAAAAGAATGTTAAAGGACTTGGGAGAAGAACAAAATCAACCAACAAAGATGCTGGAAGATAATCAAAGTTGCATCAAACTAGCTACAAATGATAAATTCAGCAACAGGACAAAACATATTGACACCAAGTACCACTTTGTGAAAGACTTGATGGAGGAAGAAATTATAAAATTGGAATATTGTCCAACTGAGTCCATGGTGGCGGACATGCTCACCAAGCCATTGGGACCGTTGAAACTAAAAAATTTGAGGAAGAAAAGTCAATTGATTAATTGAAGGTTACGATTAAATAATTAATGTTTATTTGAATTTTTTTTGAATTTAAATGTTGAGAGGAAGTGTTGATATATACAACAGTTAAATCTGCAGTCAACTTCACTCGAAGCGAGTATATATATATAATTTTTTTTTTTTCACTGAAATGTACGATAAAAGGAGGTTTATAATATATTCTAATTAATTAGCAGTTAATTACATTGTGTCTGTGCGTACAGTTATTCCACATCACCACAGATTCCTATTAACTACAGCGGCAAGTGGGGTCGGACGAGTTTTTTCGGCTCGTCCACCATGAAGCCCTGACGAGTAGGAGGGTCGCGGCGGTGTGCGCAGAAGGGTCTGGGCGTGAGCCTGCCTGGAGCCGCCGTCGGTGCAGATCTTGGTGGTAGTAGCAAATACTCCAGCGAGGACCTGGAGGACTGACGTGGAGAAGGGTTTCGTGTGAACAGCCGTTGCACACGAGTCAGTCGATCCTAAGCCCTAAGAGAAATCCTATGTAGATGAGGTGTTTTGCCAAATGGGCACACACCCATCGGGCGAAAGGGAATCCGGTTCCTATTCCGGAACCCGGCAGCGGAACCGCATACCATTCGGGCCCTCATTGAGTGTTCGTCGGGGTAACCCAAAATGACCTGGAGACGCCGTCGGGAGATCTGGGAAGAGTTTTCTTTTCTGTATAAGCGTTCGAGTTCCCTGGAAACTTCTAGCAAGGAGATAGGGTTTGGAACGCGAAGGGCACCGCAGTTGCGGCGGTGTCCGGATCTTCCCCTCGGACCTTGAAAATCCAGGAGAGGGCCACGTGGAGGTGTCGCGCCGGTTCGTACCCATATCCGCAGCAGGTCTCCAAGGTCAAGAGCCTCTAGTCGATAGATTAATGTAGGTAAGGGAAGTCGGCAAATTGGATCCGTAACTTCGGGATAAGGATTGGCTCTGAGGAGCGGGGCGTGTCGGGCTTGGTCGGGAAGCGGGTCTGGCTGACGTGCCGGGCCTGGGCGAGGTGAACGGTGCGCCGCGGTCTCGTGCCGCGCGCGCATCCGGGATTCCAGCTCGGTCCCGTGCCTTGGCCTCCGGCGGATCTTCCTTGCTGCGAGGCTTCCGTGGTTGGCGCGAGCCGCCGTGGTCGTCCTCTTCGGCCGCCATTCAACGCTCAGCTCAGAACTGGCACGGACTAGGGGAATCCGACTGTCTAATAAAAACAAAGCATTGCGATGGCCCCCAAGGGTGATGACGCAATGTGATTTCTGCCCAGTGCTCTGAATGTCAACGTGAAGAAATTCAAAAAAGCGCGGGTAAACGGCGGGAGTAACTATGACTCTCTTAATGGCGGCGTAACGCGTGCTTGTGAGCTCCGTGCAAAAGTCCGTAATTCAGTGGTAAAAAGTCCGATATCTGTGTAAAATCTGGTATATAGTGAAAGTATTAACAATGATAGTCGTTTTGATATATAAATTGCGGTGTGAACTTTAAAAATGTGACCAGAATTAATGTTCATATGTGACAAGTGAGAACATGTTCTATCTGCCACGTGGTAACATGAGTGAAATTTCATCTGAAAATATAATCGTTAAAACAATGAAGTACATCATGAGTGTGTAATGACTGTGTTCCTTAATTTTTTGCGATCAATTTGACCTATCGCATGTAACTGACAGTGCCATATATACCGAATAATTAATTAATAAACATTTAGAAAGAACACGTGCTCGTGGTGCGGCCATCTTGCGAAAGAGCCAGGACCGTATCGAGAAAAAGACCTTTGAGGGGCCCGCTGAGGACCGTATTATCAAGGCGCTGAGGGGCACCCAAAAATTTAAAGAATTTTTAAATAGCGGATTTGTACCTCAATTTTTGTGATGTTACTAATTATTCATCTCTATTGATTAAGATTATTCACCATGTTGTTTCATTTTTAGGAGAAAACACGAAAAATAAGCGCTTTATTCTACGAGGCGAAGATCTAGTGATGACAACTACAACTACACGACATGACAGTTCCCTGAAGCACTCATAGGTGGCGCTGCTCAACTCAAACAAAAAGAATAACTATATAAGGAAAGTTTAAAGTTATTAGATTATTATTATTAGATTCTCTTTTTTTTATATAAATTAGTGTTATTATTTTTCTCTATATCGTTAATCAACATACGTACGATTATTAAATAGATTTGTGATTTCTACCCGCGAACAAATAATTATAATTAAAATACATAATACTGTTTTTTTTTTTCTTCTGTATTACTTGACAGTAGTGTTAAATAGATTTAAGTCTTCTATATACGAACGAGTAATAATATTAATAATAGCGAATATTTTTAAATCAAAGTGATTATATTAACTCTTATATTTACATTAGCCTTATACTTATAATTTTTTTTTCTTTTTCATAAAACGGACCTAAAGTTTCTACCTGCCAACAAATAATAATAATTGTAGTACCTAGTAATAGTAAGAATCTTTAATGTAAGTGTTTATACTTACCCTGATATTAACAACTGTCCTTTTTGTTGCATTGATTGCTAGAAAATCTGTGAATAATTGAAGACAAACATACATGAATTAAAATGGGTGATACTGGAGGAACACCAACTACCTCTAAGGGAACCAAAAGGAAGGCAATTTCTTCTCCTGAGCTAACATCACCAGAAACGCATCACGACATGGATACACCTGAAACGAAAAAAGAAGAATTACCGTTAGAGCTTGAGGAATTTAATAGATTCGATATAGAAATTAAGAGTCATCTTTATAATGTATCAGTATCTCAGCCGGCTAAAGAAAGCAAAGCGCGAACTCGAGCGATAGACGATGCATTAAATTATTTACAACAAGTATATAATAGAGTAGCTAAAGCATACACCGAAGTTGCAATGAAGTGGTTCGAAGTTGCTTCCATTAAGGAGCAACTTTTAAGTAGTAACGCGGCGGTAGACGAGCCTCCTTCGCGTCATAGCCTTACAGATGAAGATTTAGACCGTAAATTTTTGCAAATGAAAGAAAATATAATAACTGATGTTAAACAAATTATTAAACAGGAATTACGCGAGTCCGTAAATCAACAGGTTGACAATTTTGCAAAATCTAATAATACTTTGAATGACAGCATTAGTAATAACATTAGATCCGTTGTCTCTGATGAAGTGAAGGAGGTCGTTACCAAAGTTCAGCAAGCGGTAAAACACTCTGTACAAACTGCTTCCAAGATATCATATGCGGCTGTCACAGGCAAAAATGCTCCACAACCAGCGTTGAAAGAATTGTCTACTCGTTCTCAGGGCATTGAATTTATAATCGTTCCGCTTCCTGGGAACCCCAAAAACCTCAAGTCTGCATCTGAAATTAAAAGAGTATTAAAAGAGTCAATTAAACCGATAGATTTCAATTTAAAAGTCATTCATTTAATTACGTTAAGTTCCATAGCGATAAAAGTAATTGCTAATTCGGTTGACTTAGAGAAACTACGTGCCTCTACTAAGTTAAAGGATGCAGGCTTGATGATTAAAAACAAGGAGAAACTCAGACCTAGGTTTCTAATTAAGGACTTACCCTCTAACATTGCATTCAATAACATACCGAGTGCTATCGCACAGGCACTGGGAGATGATAATAAGAGTAAAGAAATTCGTCCTATTACTGAGTTTACCAGAGGTGAAAACAGGCATAGGAACGTTATAATCGAAGTAACACCATCTATTAGAAATGAGTTGACATCGCAGGAACGTATTTATATAGAATATGAGTAATGCAGAGTAGAAGACTATATCAGAGTTTTGCAATGTTATAAATGTATGAAATTTAATCACCTGGCTAAAAACTGTACAGCAGCTACTCCAACATGCGGACACTGCGCCAGTAATCACGATTCACGTGGATGTGAGAAGATGAGTCAATTAAAGTGTGCTAACTGCGATAAAGCTGGTAATATCGAAACAGGTCATTCAGCGACAGATATCAATAAGTGCCCTATATTGAGTAAGAGAATGGCTGAACTAGCACGGAGCATTGAGTATGGAGAATGAGCAACGAGAGTCATAGTTATGCACTGGATTCAGAGGGGGGGCTTGACAACCCGCCGGTGCCCACGCAGGCCCCTCTGAATCCCATATTTGAGCAAACCGGCCGCGAATTACCATCTCGCGATACCCAATTAAGTAGTCACGCCGCTCAGAATAGAGCACTTTCCACTGGCAATTCAATTGTTCAAAATAATAATCAAAATGGAGGTATCCCTATACCGCCATCCAGTGGATCTTTACTTACAGTAACTCTATCTTCTATCTATTCTTATAGAAATAACAATGGTACAAACAACATTTGTGAGGACAGCAATCATACATATTCTGACCAGCCAACGATCGCAGCTGTTCAACCGTCTATTTTACTTGAATCGAACGCTAATGATCACTCCCTGTTTCAATGCGAATATTGTCATCGAGGATTTAATTCATTTAGGGGGCTAGGCGTCCACAAAGCGTTAGCCCATCTATCTGAGACGAATGCTAATATTGACACCTCTAGGAGGAAGGCCAGATGGCAGGTTGAAGACATTAATAGATTAGCTGAAGCAGAAGCGAGAGCACCTACAGCAGTCATACAAAAAATGAATGATTACTTAATGCGTACAGTCAAACTGGATCCGCCTCGCACTCAGGAGTCAATCAAATGCCTGCGTAAGACTGAAAAATATAAAGCCGCTTTAATGCAATTCAAGCAAGCAGTATCGGAAGAAATAACATATTCTAATCAATTAAATAACACGACAGCTCAAACAATAACTAATGTAAGTCAAGCTCATTTTCAAGATAACGACCACAACACACAAACCTACATGGAACAGATAAACACAGCAGATACTTACCATATGGAGTCTACATTCCCGATTATAGATGGCCAGTCGTGGATGGAGGATGCCCTTCGTTATCTAAGATCCTCGTCGTGCGATGATCCGGCGAAATATATCCTTGGTTTTGCGGTTGAAGACACTAGACAAGGTAGAAATCCATGTATACACTTATCCAAATGGTTTGAAACAAACTTTGGAATACCTGTAACAAAAAGAAGACAATTAGTGATTGCTCAGCGAGATATAGACATACAAATTTCAAACAAAAGCAAGAGGAAAATGGAATACGCGAGAAGAGAACAAATGTGGAAAACTAATATGTCCAAAACAGCGAATATTATATTGGATGGTGACAGTAGCAATACTCAACATCTCCCGTTGCAAGAACAGGTACGATATTGGAAGCCAATATTTGAAAAGCCCAGCGTTCATGTCTCAGAGGAATCAACACCAACCGGTCAAATTGCTTTTGGACTGTTAAACGCTATCTCCTACGATGAGGTTATCCGTTGTAAACCAACCATTGATTCAGCACGAGGGGCCGATGGACTAGCACCTAAGATCTGGCTGAATAAGGTACCCACCAAGATCAAAATGATTTTGATGAATATTATGCTATTCTCTTCCAAGGTTCCCAGCCTTTGGGTGCGAGCGCGTACAGTGTTGATTCCCAAAGCAGGAGATTGGAACAATCCTAGTAATTACAGACCAATATCAATTGCGTCAGTGATAGTTAGACACTTCCATAAAATCTTGGCCAATAGAATACAGGTGGCAATCCAACACGATGAGCGTCAACGGGACTTTATTCGAGCCGACGGAACCGCTGAAATTGTATATTCGCTTGCAACTATTTTGAGCATTGCCCGACAGCAAAAGAGACAATTACATATAGCATTCCTAGATATTAAGAAGGAGTTTGATTCTGTTTCGCAATACTCTATTTTTTATACACTACATAAAAGAGGTTTTCCTGACAAACTAATTGAATATATAAAATACATTTACAAGAACTCTGAAATGTGTCTCGAAATCGACGGTACACTATCTGAAATTATCAAACCAGGACAAGGAGTGAGACAGGGTGATCCACTGTCTTCAATTATTTTTAACTTAGTTATGGACGAAATCCTCGGTAAACTCTCGTGCTCTATTAGCTTCGAATATCAACAGACTTCAATAAATGCCTTGGCCTTTGCTGATGATCTTGCGTTGTTAGCAAGCACTAAAGAAGGACTGCAATCCCAACTGAATCTGGTCACAATGGAAATGGCAAAGCATGGACTAAGTATGGCTCCTAATAAATGTAAATGTTTATCTTTAGTTCCTTCAGGCAAAGAAAAGAAAATTAAGGTAATCGAACGACCATTGTTTAACATTAATGGGGTTAACCTACCTCAGCTAAAAGTATCGGACCAATGGGCATCTTGGAGTAACATTCAACCATCGCGCAGTAATATTACATAAGTTTCCGATTGAAGAATATTTATCCAGAATGACTAGAGCTCCATTAAAACCTCAACAGAGATTAATAATACTCAGAACATTTTTGTTACCACGTTTGTTGCATACAATGATTCTTGGTAAAATCAATTATGGTATTCTCCAGAAAACGGACCGGATAGTCAGGAAATATGCACGCCAATGGCTTCACATGCCACTTGATGTACCGATCGCCTTTTTTCTTTTTTTTTTTTTTTTACGTGGAGGAAACTTTCAAAAGGCACCCCCCCGGACCCTGGGGTGGGGTCCTGGGTAGTGCGGGATTTTTACCCGCTAAAACCTCCACGGTGACCTATCCTCTGGCGTGTAAGGGAGGGCTCCGGGAACCCCATAAGGACACGACTCGGAGTCCTCCCAACGCCGAGGCGCGAAAGCGCCCCATCCTCGGGGGTCAAACGGACCCCCTTCATACCTCCAGGCGACGTTGCATCGGTCACCCAGCAACGCCGTCTCCTCCTCGGGATCGCTGACTTCGGCGGACGGGCCCCCTACCCTGTTCCGCCTGCGATCCCGTGCGATCGTGGCGAGGATCACAATATTCCGCGCCACGATCGCTCTAGCGTCGGCCGTAGCCGACCGTCCGGCTTCGTTCGGGGGAGGGAATAAACCCACGCCCCTCCCCAAGCGCCGCCTTCTGCCCTACACACTGGGAGGCCGGCGGCGGGACCTCGCTCTGCCCCGCCTGCCCCTCCCTCTGCCCCGGCGGGCGGGATGGGAAGTCCGTTCCCTATCCCGCTCCGCGGCCTCCTTCTGCAGCATCACGCGCTCGCAGAAGGAGGCCATTGCGCTCCAGGCTCTACTGCTGCCGACAATCTTACTCGCGATGGCCGGCAGCGACAAGTCCGTCCCGACTTCGTTTGCGAGGACACGGCGCTCCTCGACCCATGCCGAGCACACCTCTAGGGTGTGTTGCGCCGTGTCCTCATCCGCCCCGCAGTGATGACACTGCGGGGTGGCCTCCCTACCGATTCGACGCAGGAACTCACCGAAGCAGCCATGCCCGGTGAACACCTGCGTCACGCGGTAGGTCAGCCTTCCCGGCCTGCTGCCTGTCCATTGATCCAGGACAGGCAGCACGGCCTGGACGGCTCTCCGAGTGGCATTCGTTGGCTCCCTGAGCCAGCTCTGCCACTCGTTTAACGAGAGCCGTCTCGCCTCCGCCTTCACCGCCTGAGGGTTCAGGGGCGCCCCACCGAGGCCGCGGAGTTCGCGGAGACGTTTATATGTCTCCTCATTCTCCACCGCGGACACCTCAAATGGGAGCAGCCCCGCCAGTGCACTTGCTGCCGCGCACGAGATGGTGCGGTAGCCCCGGACGATCTTGATGGCCAGCTTGCGATGCACTCGCCGCAGCAGCATTCTGCTGCGCGTGCTGGCCATCAGATCGTCGGACCAAACCGGGGCTCCGTACAGGGACCGATCGCCTACTTTCATGCGAAAACTAAAGACGGTGGACTAGGTATAATGTCCTTCTATACAAAAATCCCTGCCTTAATTGTTAAAAGAATAGATAACCTACGAAATTCCTCACTACGATTTGTTAGAGAAATTGTGAACACTGACTATATCAATAAAAGATTATGCTGGGCTAGACTGCACTCGAGTGGAGACCAAAAATGGGACACTGAGCTGTATAGACATGTTGATGGATGGGAACTCCGAGAATCATCCAAGGTAACTCCCCCCTCAAGTTGGGTCTGTGATCAGAGAGTCAGTATACCGGCCAGAGATTGGACTAAATATCATATGGTAAGGATTAACGCGCTACCTACTAGGATCAGAACCACGAGAGGTATGAGAAGAATTTCACAGGATGTGCAATGTAGAGCGGGGTGCAATGTGCCTGAAACAGCAGCACATGTTATACAGGAATGTCACAGGACACATGGTGGTAGAATTATGAGGCACAATATTATTGTCAAGGGTTTGTCCAAGTTATTTAGTAACCGTGGATTTAGTGTAATTGAAGAACCAAGAATTCCAACCGCTGAAGGAAATAGAAAACCAGACTTACTGCTTATTAAGGATGTCAAGGCAATGATATTAGACACTCAGATTGTTTCCGGATATAGAGATTTAAACGAAGCACATGAGAAAAAGAAGAAATACTACGAAAAAAATATAGATGCAATTAGTTTCGTATCAAACAATTTCAATGTACAACTTATTGATATAGGAGTATCTTCAGTAACCATTTCCTGGAGAGGTATTTGGTCAAACAAGTCATATGAATCGCTCAAGAGGCTTGGAGTTTCCAATGAATTCATGAAAGGAATTACAACTAGAGTGCTACTAGGTTCTTCCCTAAATTTTATTAAGTTTAATAAAATGACAACTGTACAAAGGCGTCATATCTGGCCTTTTAGAAGAAGATCATCACTACCTTAAAACTAGAAGTAACCTTGTATTCCATCCATAATTAAATAATAATCTGTGGGAATTACCTAAAATGTCCCCCTAATTGCGGTTGGTTTCCTGACCTTAGTTGTAAATATCTGAAAAAGAAAAAGAGGCTAAGAACTAAAAACAAAGAAGCGTTAATCTAAGGAAAATACCACCTACCTGTCGGACTTGATGTCTGTGAAAGAAATAACTCCTATTACTTACCAACGGATGTACATCTTATCAAGCAAATGAATGGTCTTGATCCAACAGCATCCTCCACTAATGACGAAGATACCAGAAGTTATGAAGTAAAAGAATGTTATTAATTGATAGCGATAATTTGGGCGAATTACCTTATTACATTATTGGTTGATTCCATGATCCTAGATGTTAATACCTGGAAAAGAAAGAGAAAGATAACAACGGAATAAAGAAGTGATAAACTAAGGAAAATAATACTTACTTGTGGGTCCGATATCTGCGAAAGAAGTTATTAGTACTTACCAAGATATACCTACGAAGGGAATGAATGATATTGACTCCACAACATCCTTTCCTCGTGATGATGTTTCGCAACAAAAGCTTACGATAATATGTATGAGTGTGTAAGCGTATATGAATGCATTTGCATGTCTAGATATGTGTAGAACTATATGAAACTTTAATTTGATCAACTTACTATAAACGGATCAATATAAATCGAATAATATAAAACGCTGCGTTGTTCTCAACAATAATAGAGGCCTACTCCCACTCTCTTATTTCTTTCTCGGAGGTTATTCTCCT
This sequence comes from Macropis europaea, assembly GCA_916610135.2. Classification (NCBI taxonomy): domain Eukaryota; kingdom Metazoa; phylum Arthropoda; class Insecta; order Hymenoptera; family Melittidae; genus Macropis; species Macropis europaea. The sequence goes on from CAKAJE020002146.1 coordinate 24,818, forward strand.
TCACTATAGCGTTACGTTATATTCATCTAACGTTTGTACTACTTTTATTTCATTTTGTATCAGTTTCTCTTTGTATCAGTACTCTTTTGTTTCTTATACACTTTCTTACATATTTTCTTGTTTTGCTTTACTTTCTGCTATTGATCTATATTTTACTTATATTTTATTTTTTTTTCTACTATTGTAACCGTCTCCATGCGGATTCATGGATAATAAGTTTATACTAATAAACTATTACATAGCCAAATGCCTCGTCATCTAATTAGTGACGCGCATGAATGGATTAACGAGATTCCCTACTGTCCCTATCTACTCCCCCTCGAAAGGTACGCCACCTTGTCGTGGTGGGGGGGCACTGTGCCCACCTGACCCCCGAAGCTGTGCCGGCGGGGGCTTCGGCCCCTGGCAGGTTTAACCATGCCGGAGTGGTTCGGGGCGATGGGCCCACCTAAGAGCGTACCCCTAGCGCTCTACTAAAAAGAGTAGAGCCCCATACCGTAAGCCCCTGGCGTCCCAACGACCCACTGGGATTTATCCCGGTGGTATGTGGCGTCAGGAGGAACGAGGGTCTTGCCTTAACCGGCTGGACCGCGAGGATGACAACCTCTATAATAAATCCCTAACCCCAAGCTATGGTGCGCGGTGATGGGGTACGTCCCGGTCGATGGCACCGGGGCGTGACTGGTGGGTGCACCAGTGCCCAGCGGCCAACCTCAGGACACCTGGCGATCTCCTGAGGGTATGAGCCTTCTCCCCGGAAAGGGCGTCACCCGGGGGGTGATGTGTAGTTCGTCCCTTCTCGTGGGAATTGTTATGGATCAATTTGTCAAACTCGGGGATTTGGGGGGGGGGGGGATATGGATGCGGAGGAGACTGGGATGTTGTCGACTCCCAGAGGGAGAAGTGTATAGCTCGGCAGTGGGCGGGGGCGAGCGAGCCCCAGCCCAACGATAGGTAGGAAGCGGCGGATTGCGGCAGCGGAGGGTGCTGAAGAATTGAGTGTAATTGAGAGTGTGAATGATTTGAGTGAAATGACAAAGATTGGTGAGCGCCTGAGGAAATACGTATTCACCGATTCAAACCGTGTCTCCAAGGCAGCAAGTGAGTATGTTTTAAACTGTATGAGTGAGTATGAGGAGATGTTAATGCGTCTCATGAATAAGAATGAGCGACTGCAAGGTAGGCTGGATGGGTGTGAGAAAGTGTTGAGTGCGGACGTGAGGAAAACTGCTGGTGTGACGTATGCGAGTGTGGCTGGTGTGAGTCCTGCGAATGTAGTTGGCGTGCCTGTGGGAAAACGAGTGAGTGACGTGAGAATGCCTGAGAGACCGAGAGAACGTGTGCATGCTGTGGTTATTAAACCAAAGGATATGGATGCCAGTGTGACGAGTGAACAAGTGAAAGAGCGAGTGATGCGTGATGTGAGTGGATCTCTGAATGTGCGTGTGCGAGCTGTCAGGAAGATCAGAAGTGGAGGTATCCTAATAGAGACAGCGAGTGCGAGAGAGATGTGCCTGATGAGAGAATGCAAAAAGTTTGAAGAAGCCGGCTTGAAAGTAGACCTGCCGAGAAAGATAGGGCCCAAGGTACTAGTGTACGACGTGCCGAATGAATTGACGAATGAGGACTTAATGAATGAGGTGTATGAGAGGAATGTAAAGAATGCGAGATTTAGTGTGACTGAGGCTGAGTTCAAACAGAGAGTGAAAGTCGTAAATCGAGTGAGCAAGAAAGGAGCGAGTGTAGGAAATGTAATCGTAGAAGTGAGTGTGGGCATTAAGGACATCTTGTTGCAAGAAGGAAGAGTGTATGTGAAATCGAGTGTATGTGAAATCGAGTGCATGTAAGGTGAAAGAGTTCGTGAGTGTGTTGAGGTACCACAAGTGCTATGCATTTGGGCACATGATGCGTGAATGTTGTGTGAAAGAGCGTCTGTGTCAGCAATGTGGTGAAAGCGGGCATTTCCGAGAAGGATGCAAAAAGAAGAACGAATGTAGGAACTGCAAAATAAAAGGGAGTAAGTGTGATCACTCGGTTTTGTCCACCGAGTGTCCTGAATATGTTCGTCTGATGGAGCGTGAAAGGAACAGAATAAGTGATGACTAGTGTGAGTTTGCGTGTAGTTCAGTGTAATTGTCAGAGAGCGTATGCGGTTATGTGTGATCTAGGGACAATGTTGATGGAGCGCGATGTGTGTGTGGCACTACTGCGGGAACCATATGTATCTGATGGATGTGTGCGGGGATTACCCCTTGGATGAGATATGTTTGTATGTGAGAGTGGATCGGTTAAGGCTGCAGTAGTGGTGTGTGGCGTGAGTGTGGAAGCTATGTGTGTGCGTGAGTGTACGAATGAGTATGGTGTGTGCGTGTGGCTGAAAGGGGACTTTGGCGAAATGTATGTCGTGTCCATGTATTGCCGGTTTGGCCATCCCATTGAGCCTTACCTGGCATACATGGACAGAGTGCGTGAATTTACGTGAGAGGGAAGCGAGTGATGTTTGGAATGGATGCTAATGCGATCTCCCCCTTGTGGTTTACCAAGGGCGGGGGTCGCAGTAGGGAGAATGAGCTGCGGGGAAGGATACTGGAAGAATGAATTGTCGTGAATGAAATGATTGTGTTGAATGAGCCGAGTGAGTTTTATACTTTCTCGGGAATGAGAGGTGAGAGTGATATAGATGTAACGATAGTGAATGATGTGTGTGCTGGGTGCCGGTTTGAATGGGAAGTGAAGAATGATTGGGGGATCAGTGATCACAATGTGATCCTGATCGAGAGGATGGAAGTGCCGAACGAGATGGATGTGTGTTATATAGGGAAAAGATGGTCTTGTGTGGATGTGGACTGGGAAGAATATGTAAACGATCTGAGAGAAAGTGCGTGGCTGGATGGCGGTAGTGTTATTGATGAAATGAATGCTGAAAGAATGTTTATGATCGTGAACTCATGGATCCAAGGAGCGAATAGTAGACGACTGAAAGAAGTGAAACGAAAGAGTGTGAGCAAGATTAAATGGTGGACGCAAGAGTTAGAGTGTTTGAAGCGGAGCGTGAGGAGAAGCAGGAAACTGCTTCAGAGAGCGAGAAAGAGAGGAATGAATGTAGATGAAAGGATACGTGTGCATAAAAGAGTGCTGAATGAGTACAAGCGTGAGTTATGGAGAGCGAAAGAGGAAAATTGGAGGCAATTTGTGTGTGAGTCCTCCAACTTGGATCCGTGGGGGGCTGTGTATCGACTGTGTCGAGGCCGAGCTCGGAGAGACAGGCTGAGTGCAATAGCAGTGGATGGTGTGTCGGCGAGTAATTGGAGAGAGAGTGCGAGTATGTTGATGGAGCGATTTTTCCCAGTCTCAGGAGTGAGAGAGGTGGCTGTGCTGAGCGAGAATGAAGGTATACAAGAGAAGACCTTTGAATGGAACGAGGTGAATGAGGCCGTCAGGAAGGCGAAACTGCGCAAGGCACCTGGGTTGGATGGAGTGAATGCTCAAATGTTGCGTGTGATATGGATGGCGATTCCCGAGTAGCTGAAAAGAGTGTATGATGTGTATTTGAGCACAGGGACCTTCCCCGTAGAATGGAAGAAAGCGAGTGTGGTTGTGTTGTTAAAGTTCCCGGAGAAAGTGCGATCTGACCCTGCGTCATATAGACCGATTTGCCTATTGTCCGTGCTGGGTAAGACTTTGGAGCGAATGATGGTTGGAAGGCTTGAGCGAAAGTTGAATGGCAGAATGTGTGAGGCGCAGCACGGATTTCGCAAGGGTCGGTCGACTGAGAGTGCATGGAGGTGTATGAGAGAAGCTGTGAGAGAGAGTGAGTATAAGTATGTGTTAGGTGTGTTTGTGGATTTCAAGGGTGCGTTTGACAATCTGGTGTGGAAGAGTGTGATTGAGAAGCTGGAAGCGGTTCGATGCGAGGAAATAGCTCTGTGGCGGAGCTATTTCCAGGAGAGAAAGGTTTGTATGATTGGTGTGAATGGGGTAGCGTGGAAGGATGTAGAGCGTGGCTGTCCGCAGGAGTCCATCTGTGGACCCTTTATTTGGAATTTGATGATGGATGGGCTCCTGCGGAGCTTGGAGGAGTGTGAATGTAAGTGTGTGGCGTATGCGGATGATTTGTGTTTATTGGTGGATGGACAAAACCGAGTGGAATTAGAGCGAAAGGGAACGGAATGGATGCGTTTGGTGTGAGAATGGGGTGCTAGTGTGGGTGTATGAATGGTAAAGTGATCAAGTATGTTGAACGTGTGAATTATCTGGGTGTTTGGATGACTGAGAGGGTGCACTTTAAGGTACACCTAGAGTACGTGAGAATGAAAATTACGAATGTTGTAGGACAAATGAAGCGAGTGCTGAAGAGCGAATGGGGTATGAGGAAGCGTGCCGTGAGGGTCCTCTATAGAGGATTATTCACGGCATGCGTTATGTATGGGGCGAGTGTGTGGTATGATGTGATGCAGTTCAAGTATGCAAGGGAATTGATGAATAGATGCCAGAGAGTTGTGATGTATGCGTGATTGAATGTGTGTAGGACTGTGTCGACTGAGGCGATGCAGGTCCTGATGGGTGCAGTACCTTGGGGCCTGGAGTGTGTGAGAAGGGGTGTATGGTATACAGTGAAACATGGTATGAGTCTTGGTGCGAATGATATAATAACGAATGAGGATGTATGTCAGAGATCTTTGGATGAATGTAAGACATTGTTGAATGCGAGGGTGTATGAGGTGTGGCAGAAACGGTGGCATGAATGTACGAAGGGTCGCGTGACGTATGAATATATTAGGAATGTAAGATTTGCTGAAAGGAGTGGTTTGTTTGAGCCTGCCTTGTATGTGTGCTACCTGCTGACCGGGCACGGTAGTATGAATGGGTTTTTATGGAAGCGAGGATTGACTGAGAGTGAACGATGCATGTGTGGAGCAGAGTGTGAGGATTGGAGACACGTGTTGAGTCGGTGTCCATTGTACGAGGATGCCCGAAACCTGAGTGAATGTGGAGTGATTGTAACTGCAGATGGTAGCGTGGATGTAAGCGGTGTACTGGGATGCAAGGAAACGTATGAATGCTTTAGTAAGTTTGCGATGTATGTGTTTTTGGAGCGAATGCGAAGTATGCGTGAGTGTGAATGAGAGGGTGACCGAGGGCGCAGGGGGGACAATACAGGTTGAAAGACCATTGTGGTCGATTCCCGTACGTGTCCCTTGGAGGGTAGCGTCTCCACGCACTCGAAGCGCTGACCGACCAGTGCCGGGGGTTGTAGGGCTCCCAAACTGGAAGCGGCCTGGGCCGCGCAGATCTGACCAGTGATCGTGACTGGTACCGCGGGGATCAGGCGCCCCCAAGGCAGCGGCCTTGGCCTGATCATGGGTAGGACCATCGCGGGGGCAGTGGTTTGGCCACACGCTGGCAAGGGGCCCCTTTTCCAGGGCTCCGACGGGTGAGCTGCGTACCAACAGCTCGGGCACCAGCCTGCTTAGCTGGTAGAGTGTGGAAAGTCGCTCGGTCCGATCAGTGGCTTGGTATCAGGCCCTACAGCCTGGTACTGTACTGGTAGCTCGCGCCTCGGCGCGAGTGCGCTGATTGGGCGTATCCCAATCCCTCGCCCATGGAGGCCGTGTGGTTAGACCCTAGGGGTATATACCGCACGTCAAACAATGACACGTTGTTGTCCCTATCTACTGGGGCTGGGGTGGTAGGTGCCGGGCCGCCACTGGGTGAGTAGCGGACCCCCCCCCCCATTCGAGCTGGATCCCGGTAAACTGACCCACCCGTGTCGGTTTGGAGATGTGACAGCATCTCGAGCGGGCAGCAAAGCTCTGGTAAGTGGCCCGCGAGATTGCGACCAGTTGTACTTGGGCCTAAGGTCCGAAAACTGGTACCATGGGGGTCGGTGTGCCCGTGCCGTACCGACCATTGGCGTTGGATTCGTGGTGGCAGTGGTGACCCCATATCGCGGGGTAGAGTGGCTCGGGCCGCTCGACGTGTGAGCAGCGGAACTGCTCGTGTGCCAGCCTGCAGAGCTGGTAGAGGTTTAGAAAGGCCTTGCCTCGACCAAAGGTCGTTTCCTGGACTGTCATCCGAGGGCGGATTGGTAGTTTGGGTGCATGTCCTGCACTCGAATGCGCCGATTGAGCGTATCTCAATCCCACGCCCGTGGGGGCCGTGTGGTGAGACCCTAGGGGTATATACCGCACGTTAAACTCGACACCTAGTTGTCCCTATCTACTCCCCCCCGAGCACTATCACCTTGTTGTGGTGGGGGGGCTTGCGTGCCCTCGTGATCCCTGGGGCTGTGCCGGCGGGGGCTTCGGTCCCTGGCAGGTACTACCATGCCGGATAGGCTCAGGGTGAAGGGCCTGACAAAGAGTAGTGCCACGTCCCAACCCAAGGTGTGAGGCACCGTGCCGATGGGTGCATGGCCGCGGGGACGTAAAGATGCGCGGTCGCGAACGTGTCCCTCCGGGGTACCGGCCGACCCCCCGGAGTAACGTAGGCTTACCTGGGCAAGGCGGCTCTGCCTAGGCTGACTAGCTTTCCCGACCTACTCGTGGGAATCATATGGATAATTTAAATATAAAAAACAAAACCAAACTGGCGATAACCAAGCCAAAGTCTGTGGAAGAAGTGAAAGTTAACGCAGGTGTAGAGGAAGTGGACATGGATGAGAGTATTGAAGTAACTGACTCTCAATCAGTTGGTTGTTCCTCTAGAAGAGGCTCGACAAGTAGCGTTGCGTCGCGAGGTGTGAAAAGAACCAGAAAAGACGAAGACCTGTCGTTTGTTGCTCCACCACCGGCTGCTCCAAATATGAGTGACGTTTCCAATCTTAGGAAAGAATTTGAGTCCTTCATTCTAGACGAGACTAACAAAATATCTAAGTTTGCGGCGAAAGTTATCATGTCTAAGTGGACTGATCTGGAGTCTAAGCTGTACCAACTCGAGTTGATAAATCAGCGTCTCTGCGGCAAAATAGAGGAGAGGGCGAACTACGGGTTTAAGCAGCCAGAGTTGGTAGCCAGTGGCAAAACCTATGCAAGTATTGCGGCTAAAAGCAGTAGCAGTCTATCCCATGCCAGCCCTGTTTCTCCAACGCCAGTCTTACTGGTGAGACCTACTGAGGAGAATGACTCTGGCTCGAACGAAGAACTCAAGTCGACCATAGTCTCGGTACTGAAAGTACACGAGAAAAGAATCAAAATTAAGAGTTTACGAAAAATGAGATCGAATGGAGTCGTACTTGAGCTAGATAGCGAATCTGATGTGAAAATTCTAGAGTCTAGTGATCTATCCAAAGTAGGCCTCAAAGCCTCACCCCCCAGGAAATCTGGTCCTACAGTTATTGTGTATGACATCGAATCAAAACTGTCGAAAGACGAGTTCATGGAGCAACTGTGCACTAAGAACCTAAACGAGTCAAACCTTAACATACCTAACTTAAAGAGTCAGGTTATCTGCCGATTTATGATGTGAACCAAGCAGCCTGACAAAGTTAACTGGGTCTTAGAAACCCCGCCTGAGGTGTATAAAATTCTCGTCGAAAAAGGTAGAGTTTACATTGGTTTCCTTAGCCATAGAATCAAACCTTTTGCGAACATTACGCGGTGTTATAAATGCTGCGGTTATGGACATTCGGCTAAAAACTGTTCCGAATCGAGTAGTACCTGCGACCACTGTGCTGAAGTCGGACATGTCCATAAGGAATGCCCGAGACTTAATTCCAAAAAGCCTGTCTGCGTGAGCTGTAAGCGGGCTAGGAGAAAAGATACAGACCACTCGTTGCGTGATCCTAAGTGCCCTGAATATAAGAAACAGCTTGAGCAGTATTACAAAAGAACAAAATGGGCCTAAAGATCGTACAGATTAATGCTCAGCGATCTCGCTCGGTAGCTGCTGATCTGGCCGTCAGGGCGCTTAAAGAGGAGGTTGACATTTTATTGCTACAAGAACCCTATACATACCATGATAAAGTTTGTGGCTATGGATCCACCACAAGATATAGAATTTTACAGTCTCAACGTGGTGTTCCTTCTGCGGCGATTGTAATAACGAACCCACTGTTAGACGTACTCTGGATAACATCAGACAACGACACGCACGTTATTGGTGCTGAAATCGCTTCAAGCTCTGGAAAATTTTATGTTGTATCGGCTTAGTTCCAATTCTCGCATACTGTCGACTTTTATTTGCATAAGCTTGAAGAATTTTTAACACGATACGACAGCAATGAGCGAATCGTAATCGCTGCTGACGTCAACGCTAACTCCGAGTTATGGTTCTCCGACTTTACTGATGGTCGTGGTGAGGAAGTCAATCAATTTATCTCCACGATGGGTCCCCATATCGCAAATCGTCCTGGCAACCCTCCTACCTTCTGTACTGCGATTGGTGAATCCGTAATAGACGTGACCTTATGCTCTGCGACTGCAATCAATAATGTTCGAAACTGGAGGGTGGACCCTGCATTTACTATCAGCGATCATAACGCAATTATCTTTGAATTTAACCATAATACCTCAAGTGGCGTTGACGCACAGCCGATTGGTGATTATACCTACAATATCAAACGCGCTGACTGGAACGCATTTCATGCAGGCATAGCGAACTCCTTCGATGCCGAATACAAAGAATACCTTTCTGCTGCCGATCCTGATGCAGCTGTTATCTCACTGAATTGTTCCATACGCAGTGTTGCTGACAAATCGATACCTCGTAAGAAAACTGTTTTGCAACGAAACCCATGGTGGTCACGAGAGCTTGCTATACTAAAGAGCAAAGTCAAAGCTGCCAAGAGAGACCTCGTTAAAGCCAAAAAGAGAAAACTTCCAGCGGATATCTGTGAAAACCGGTTGCAATATTACCAAAATATAGTTAAGCAGTATAAGACGGAAATTAAAAAGCAGAAATCCATCTCTTGGCGAAATCTCGTAAGTAGCTCTGGTAATGCTGACCCGTGGGGTGTCGTGTATAAGATTGTCCGAGGCACACTTCACAAACCGAATCTGTTCTGCACACTGAAGAAAGATGACGGATCCTTCACAGCAGATTGGAGGGAGACTATATCTCTCCTAATTAACAAAATGGTCCCCGATGTGGATCCGCGGATTGTAAACGACAGCGATCAAACTACTAGTAACGACAACGAGACCCCCTCAGACGTCAATGCCATCTACTTCAATCAAAATCTAGAGCCCGATATAACGATCAGCGAAATAAGCCTGGCCCTGAAGAGATCCAAGAATCGCAAGGCCCCTGGAATAGACGGACTTCACTCCGAAATAATAAAACAGGTGCACAGAGCTGACCCGGAAATACTATTGACTGTTTTTAATAACTGCCTTCGGGCCTTCAAATTCCCGTGTGCCTGGAAAACGGCTATCCTACGTCTAATTCTGAAAGACCCGCAACGTGACCCTAAGGACGTGAACTCCTACAGACCGATTGCCCTGTTACCTGCAATCAGTAAGGTGTACGAAAGAATCCTAGTAGAGAGAATTAATACGCAATATAAAGATGCTAATTTTGAAAGCCCTCTTCAGTATGGCTTCCGACCTAACCTATCAACCGAGGATGCGTTGCACAGATTTGTCTCACTCGTTAAAGGCAGTAGGTCCAAGTATGAAGTAGCCTTATTCTTCGATGTCGTTGGCGCCTTTGATAACATCTCATGGGCCGCCATCAGAGCCAGACTGGCCGATAGTGACTGCTCTGGTGCATTGTATCATATCCTGGATTCTTACTTTGCAAACAGGAAGATGCTAATAAAGTCGAAATATCAAGAAACAAGTAAAAACATGACCAAAGGCTGCCCCCAAGGCTCGGTCCTTGGCCCTTTCGTATGGAACCTCTGCATGGATGAACTCCTGATGAACCTTAGCGATCTTGAGACACAGTCCATCTATGCTACAGCATATGCCGACGACCTTGCTGTCGTCATAAATGGCAATAGTCGCGTTGAGCTGGAGAACAAGCTCTCAGGCGTTGTTACCTTAGTCCTTGCCTGGTGCTATAGATATAAGCTAACAATTTCCGCTACTAAGACTAAGGCAATGCTCATGAGGGGCTCGTTAGATAAGTACCGTATGCCGCGCATCTATATATACGACAAGAAGATTCCTTTTGTAGACGATTTTAAATACCTAGGTGTAATCATAGATAAAAAGTTAAATTTCATCTCCCACGTTAAGCA
>CAKAJE020002146.1:45000-62500 GCA_916610135.2 Macropis europaea
TCCTACTTTGGCGAGGCTCGAACACCAATCTCGAAGGACCATCCTTTCGTACACTTGATCAGAGAGAGAAAAACGAAGGAGAGAGCGGATTTGGGGAGAGCAGTGGTAGCGGAAGGTGTGCGTGCGTGCGCGCATATAAAGAGGGTCGAAGAGAGAAGATCGAAAGTCGGTCGCCCCCGACGTGTGCGTTGATCGCGCAAGACCGCGCGTCCAACCGGTCGTACAGTCCACGAATGATTTCCTTTCGTGATTTCCTCCTTGAACCACGCTATCGGTGGGAGAGCAGAAGCAGGCCGTGCCGTGCCGCACCACTCGCAGTCAGATGAAAAACGCACCCCGTCAGCCCAAGTTCTTTGGGACTTAAAGTCGATGGGTGTGTGCGTATCGAAGGATATGTGCTGTGTGTGCGTGAGCGAGCGCACGCGTGCCTCTCGCTTTCCGTCCGATTTCGCCGTGAATCGAAGGAAGGGAAGAGGAATCTGAGGAAAGCGGACGGTCGTTAAAATTGCCGGTGCGGACGTATTGCGAGAGTCTCCCGATCACTCGAAAGGCACATGTTGGCGCGTGGCGCATAAGACTTTTTTTGCGTTTTTTTTTGTTCGAACGCATTGTGACGATCGTACATTCGAAAGAGACCGACTCTCCGATTGTCCGTTTTTTTTCTTTCTTCCACGGGGAGAATCTCTCCGCCTGCGCTTTCCTTTTCGCAAGGATTCGAAACCTCTCTCTGCGTTTTTCTTTCGGAGAGAGTTGTATCCTCGTACGACGACCTCAGAGTAGGCGAGATTACCCGCTGAATTTAAGCATATTAATAAGCGGTGGAAAAGAAACTAACCAGAATTTCCTTAGTAGCGGCGAGCGAACAGGAAAGAGCCCAGCACTGAATCCCGCGGTCCTGCCGCTGGGAAATGTAGTGTTCGGGAGGATCCGAATATCCCGTGACATCGAATCGCGTCCAAGTCCATCTTGAATGGGGCCATTTACCCACAGAGGGTGCCAGGCCCGTAGCGACCGGGACGGGTCACGGGGGGATCTCTCCTTAGAGTCGGATTGCTTGAGAGGGCAGTCCTAAGTGGGTGGTAAACTCCATCTAAGGCTAAATACAACCATGAGACCGATAGCAAACAAGTACCGTGAGGGAAAGTTGAAAAGAACTTTGAAGAGAGAGTTCAAGAGTACGTGAAACCGTTCAGGGATAAACCTGCGAAACCCAAAAGATCGAAAGGGGAGATTCATCGTCGACGGCGTCGACGCGAGTCGGTGCGCGATGCCCCGAATGGTCCGTTTGCGCGGTTCCACGGCGAGGGCACGCCACCTTCGGCGAACGTTCGGCGTCGTATTCGTACACTTCTCCCCTAGTAGAACGTCGCGACCCGTTGCGTGTCGGTCTACGGCCCGAGTGAGAGCCTGTTGCGTCTCGCCTTCACGCGATCGCGACAGACCCTCGGTCGCCCGGCCGGCTGAGCGACGGTACTCTGATGGTATCGGGCCGCAACCAATCCATTTTCGAATGTGTTTGCGTCAGGCCCGCCGCAAGCTCGATCAGTTCTTACCCGGTGGTTCCACGGACCATGCGCCGTCCCCGGGCCTGATCAGCTGTTGGCCGGCGGTGTTCTCGGACTGACCAAAGCTTCGATTACCGGTCAGCGACGCTATTGCTTTGGGTACTCTCAGGACCCGTCTTGAAACACGGACCAAGGAGTCTAACATGTGCGCGAGTCATTGGGATCAATGAAACCTGAAGGCGAAATGAAAGTGAAGGTCGTCCTTGCGTCGACCGAGGGAGGATGGGCCGCGTACCGCACGGCCCCGCACTCCCGGGGCGTCTCGTTCTCATTGCGAGAAGAGGCGCACCCAGAGCGTACACGTTGGGACCCGAAAGATGGTGAACTATGCCTGGTCAGGACGAAGTCAGGGGAAACCCTGATGGAGGTCCGTAGCGATTCTGACGTGCAAATCGATCGTCGGAACTGGGCATAGGGGTGAAAGACTAATCGAACCATCTAGTAGCTGGTTCCCTCCGAAGTTTCCCTCAGGATAGCTGGCACTCGTTTTTTGGGAGTTTCATCTGGTAAAGCGAATGATTGGAGGCCTTGGGGCCGAAACGACCTCAACCTATTCTTAAACTTTAAATGGGTGGGATCACTGGCTTGCTTGAACTATGAAGCCACGAGATTTGAATCAGAGTGCCAAGTGGGCCAATTTTGGTAAGCAGAACTGGCGCTGTGCGATGAACCAAACGCAGAGTTAAGGCGCCTAAGACGACGATTATGGGGGTCGTGGCGGTGTGCGGAGAAGGGTCTGGGCGTGAGCCTGCCTGGAGCCGCCGTGGTTGCAGATCTTGGTGGTAGTAGCAAATACTCCAGCGAGGACCTGGAGGACTGACGTGGAGAAGGGTTTCGTGCGAACAGCCGTTGCACACGAGTCAGTTGATCCTAAGCCCTAAGAGAAATCCTATGTAGATAATGTGTTTTGCCAAATGGGCACACACCCATCGGGCGAAAGGGAATCCGGTTCCTATTCCGGAACCCGGCAGCGGAACCGCATACCATTCGGGCTCTCATTGAGTGTTCGTCGGGGTAACCCAAAATGACCTGGAGACGCCGTCGGGAGATCTGGGAGGGGTTTTCTTTTCTGTATAAGCGTTCGAGTTCCCTGGAAACTTCTAGCAAGGAGATAGGGTTTGGAACGCGAAGAGCACCGCAGTTGCGGTGGTGTCCGGATCTTCCCCTCGGACCTTGAAAATCCAGGAGAGGGCCACGTAGAGGTGTCGCGCCGGTTCGTACCCATATCCGCAGCAGGTCTCCAAGGTCAAGAGCCTCTAGTCGATAGATTAATGTAGGTAAGGGAAGTCGGCAAATTGGATCCGTAACTTCGGGATAAGGATTGGCTCTGAGGAGCGGGGCGTGTCGGGCTTGGTCGGGAAGCGGGTCTGGCTGACGTGCCGGGCCTGGGCGAGGTGAACGGTCGCGGTCTCGTGCCGCGCACTCGGGATCCCTGCTCGGTCCCGTGCCTTGGCCTCCCGCGGATCTTCCTTGCTGCGAGGCTTCCGTGGTTGGCGCGATCCGCCGTGGTCGTCCTCTTCGGCCGCCATTCAACGCTCAGCTCAGAACTGGCACGGACTAGGGGAATCCGACTGTCTAACTAAAACAAAGCATTGCGATGGCCCCCAAGGGTGATGACGCAATGTGATTTCTGCCCAGTGCTCTGAATGTCAACGTGAAGAAATTCAAAAAGCGCGGGTAAACGGCGGGAGTAACTATGACTCTCTTTCAGATGATCGTAGTTACAGGGACGGTGATGCGTAACACAGACCTCTAGTAAGGTCCTCCAGCCTCTCCCGTCCAAGGTGTACTCCAAAACCTCCTAGTGGTTCCTGCCGGTAACGTGGTGTGCTTCGGCACCCACGGCTAATTGGAGACACCGCCCTCGGCTCTTGCGGGTTGCCAGTCCTCTCGAGCCTAAATGTGTTGGCCCTATAAATAAAGCAACGCCTCGGATGAATAATTATGCTAATAGGAGTGGGTCCACTGACTCTGCGCCTCCAACACTTACACAGGCGATTGACAGCAACGCATCTCACGCCGCAGCTCCCTCGTGTGATGTTCCGTGTAGATTTCCGGGATGTCACCGCAAATTCGGAAAAGTCCAAGGTAGATCCGTTCACAAGAGAAGCGGTCATCCCGACTGGTATGGCACGATCATCAAGAAAGATCCAGTGAAGGCTCGCTGGAATGCAGAAGAGAATGCCCTCCTCGCCAGGAAGGAAGCAGAGTTGACTCTCCAAGGAGTGAAATTCATCAACCAGGCTCTCGTTAAGTGCTTTCCGGACCGAACTCTAGACTCCATTAAATTACACAGAAAGCAGGCCCAATACCGGTCGCTCGTAGAGAAATACGTACGCGAACCGAAGGAAGGCACTGCGCACGGCGGGGAGAGTATCTATCTGCCTGCAATAGAGACGCCCACCCTGTGTGATTATGATGAGCAGATAGTCACCTACTTGAAGGAGATGAAAGCACCAAGCTCCAGCGAATTTCGATCGGCAGATCTGGTTGATATCTGCAAATCATTAAGATCCTCGTCTAAACGAGATATTTTACAGAGTCACTCTATATCTGTTAGACACTTTCCCCTGTAAGAAGAACGAGCGCAAACGACAACAGGACGTTCCGCGGACAATCCACCTGTCCAAGCGTAAGCAGCGTAGGGTAGAATACGCGAGAGTACAGGGTGCCTGGAAGAAGAACCCAGGTAAGTGTCTACGCTTTCTTCTAGAAGATCAGAAAGTTGGCCAACAACCGCCAATCGACGCTATCTTACTGTTTTGGGAGGGTCTGTTAACCGAGAGGTCAGACGCCTGCCCTGTGAGTGAGGATCGCGACAACGAAGTGAACGTTCTGTGGGGACCAATAATGGAAGAAGAAGTCAAACGCTCCTTCCCCGACCTGAAAACAGCCCCGGGTTCAGATGGCAGGTCGGCAAGGCTTCTGAGGAGTGTACCTCCAGCGATTCTGGTTAGGATCCTAAACCTCTTCATGTGGTGTGGTACGCTCCCGAAACATCTAAAGGAATCGGTTACCACTCTCATTCCGAAGAAACCGGAAGCCACCGAGCCATCCGACTTTAGACCGATAACGGTATCCTCGGTCATGGTACGGATCTTCCACAAGATCCTTGCGAGAAGGATGATTAAGTGCATACCCCTAGACGACAGGCAGCGGTCCTTCCGAGAGTCGGATGGTTGTTCCGAGAACGTATTCCTTCTAGACCTCATATTACGATATCACCACAAGCATTTCAAGCCTCTATTCCTCGCCTCGATTGACGTAGCAAAAGCCTTCGATTCCGTTTCACATAAATCAATAGTTGACACACTAACTGAAAAAGGTGCACCCAAGCCCCTAGTCGAATACATCCAAGACACTTATGGAACCAGCGTTACGAAACTAGCATGCGGTAGTTGGATATCACACCCTATCCACCCAGAGCGAGGAGTCAAGCAAGGCGACCCAATGTCACCCATTCTGTTCAATATGGTTATTGACAGACTATGGAAGAAGCTCCCTGAGGAGGTGGGAGTCAACGTCGGTGAACTGAAGGTCAATGGTGCCGCCTTTGCTGATGACTTAGTGCTGTTCGCCACTACGCGTGTGGGCCTACAATCTGCCCTCGACACCACCTACGAATTTTTGAGTACTTGTGGTATGAACATCAACGCGGCCAAATCAATGACAGTGTCTATTAGATCAGTGCCCCATGTGAAGAAAACAGTAGTGGATGCCACTTGCACTTTCGAATGTGCTGGAAGGAAGCTTCCTGCACTGAAGCGCACCGATGAATGGAAATACTTAGGGGTTCCATTCACTCCGGAAGGGCGGGTGGCAGCAGATCCGACCAAGAAGCTCCACGAAAGTATTGAAAAATTAACATCGGCTCCACTCAAGCCACAACAGCGGCTATTCGGATTACGGGTATTTGTTCTGCCAAGCCTCTACCATCTGCTCGGACTTGGTATCATTCGATTAGGTGTGCTGAACAAAATCGACAGGATAGTCAGAGGCGCGGTTAAGCGCTGGCTGTGTCTCCCACAAGCCACCACGTCAGCATACTTCCATGCGAGTGTTCGAGATGGAGGCCTCGGTATACCATCCATGAGATGAGTAATACCTAAACAAAGGCTGACAAGACTTGCTGCACTGCCCCTGTCTAGTGAAGCCAAAACGACAGCATCTGGCCCTTTCTTAGAAGAGGAAATGCAACAGACGCGAAGACGTCTGAATGACGAAGAAAGCGAGCTAAATACATCCGAGCTCATTAAGAAACGATGGGCTTCGAAGCTGTACAAGTCGGTAGATGGAAACGCGCTGAAGGAGTCTCACCTGGTTCCGCAACAACACCGGTGGATCAGTGAAGGCAACAGATTCATCCCCGGTCATGACTTCATACACCTTTGCCGGATGAGGATAAACGCGTTACCGACTCGAAGCCGCACTAGCAGGGGACAGATTAAAGATCGCGTATGCCGTGGAGGCTGTAATGCACCAGAGACGCTTAACCATGTCCTACAAAAGTGCCATAGAACCCATGCTGCGAGGATAGCGAGACACAATGCGCTGGTGAAATACATAGCACGAACACTACGCGCGAAAGGAGGTGCAGTAGAGGAGGAGCCGCATTTTCAAACGGATGAAGGCCTGCGGAAGCCGGATTTGATAGCCACGAATGCGAACGAAGTGGTAGTGATTGATGCGCAAGTGGTCGGTGAGCAGGTAGATCTAAATCAAGCCCATGAAAGAAAGATCGAGTACTACAAGAAGAACGCAACCTTGATCGAGCGCATTAAGCAGCGGTATGAAGCTGATGTAGTGTCGTTTGAGTCCATAACACTCTTCTGGAGAGGTATATGGAGTTCCGACTCAGTTAAGGGCTTGGTTATGCGAAACATCTTGAAGAAGAGCGAGCTGAAGATCCTGTCGACAAGATCGATGATAGGAGGACTAAATGCGTTTCGAATTTTTAATGCCACTACAAACATGGCATGGAACAGAGTGGGCGTGGGATAAAGTTAACGTCGTTCCCCTTATACGTGCTGCCTGCGTATCAGGCATAAGAAGAAGGTGGTGGTTTTAGTGGGTAGTCGCCCTAGGGTGTGAGCCCCACACTGCCGGAAACCAACACCTAGCCGGCGTGCGTAAAAGCATTTCCCCACCTTTCAAAAAAAAAATAGCCAAATGCCTCGTCAATTAATTAGTGGAAGGGTAGAAGGGCCAGACAAAGAGTAGTGCCACGTCCCAACCTAACGTGTGAGGTACCGTGCGGAACAGTGTATGGCCGCGGGGGCGATAAACGGCGCGGTCTCAAACGTGTCCCTCCGGATACCTGCCGTCCTCCCGAAGTAAGCAGGCTTCCTCGGGTAAGGGGGCTTCACCCGAGGTGACCTATAGACCCACCACACTCGTGGGAACTTGATGGATATAAACAATACATTTAAAAAGCCAGTAAAGAATATTAATCAACCGACTGTAGAGTTGGAACGTATCGATGCCACTTCTGCGGCGACATCTGAAGACGAGAGTATTTCGAGACGGGGTTGTTTGTCTTCCTGTGCTGGTAGTTTAACCGGCTGGGAACAGAGATCTCCCGCGAAAGCCGAGAAAAGAAAGAGAAAGAATATAGAGGACCCGAAACAAAATGATAGGAAGAAAGAAAAAACTGGAGATATTGAAAACAGTGAAGTACAAGAAAGTCCTATTAGTATATTAAAAAAACATAGGCAAGATTTGGAAAGCTTTTTGTGTAACGAAAATAATAAAATAAACAAATTGGCAACGAAATTCCTATTAGGCAAATGGCATGAATTGGAGACAACATTTATTTCTACATTGATGGAATTAGAAAAAATGAAAGGAAAAGTAGAATCCGTATCAGCGAATAAGCCAAAAAGAGAAACCGAGAACTTAACTTTTTCCGAGGTAACAAAATTGAAGAACAAAACAGCTAAACAGATAACTATAAAAAAAACAGAGAAACCGGCACAAACGATAATAATAAAGGCAACAGCAGAAAGTAAAATAGAGACAAGTGAAGAAGTAAAAGAAATAGTCATAAAAAAGATGAAAAGTAAAGGAAGTAAAATTAGAGTAAGAAATTTCCTGAAAATAAGGGATAGAGGCGTCATTGTAGAAACAGAAGATAAAGAAGATTTAAATGAAATAAAAAAATAAATTTTGATGTAGCTGGTCTTAAAATAGAAGAACCCAGAAAATTTGGGCCCAGCGTTATAATATTTGACATAGATAAATCAAAAACTATAGAAGAAATTAGAAAGGATCTATGGGATAGAAATTTAACTAAAGCAGGACTCGATAAAACTAAATTAGATAAAAATGTAATTTTCAGGTTTAATACAAAAAGCAAATATCCGAAATCAGTCAATTGGATTATAGAACTTCCTGGAAACGCCTATGACGTACTATTAAATAAAGGGAGAGCTTATTTAGAATTTAAGTCACACAGAGTAAAGGAGTTCTTGAATGTTTCCAGATGTCACAAATGTTTAGGCTATGGACATTCAACTAAGAAGTGTATAGCTAAATCCCCTGTCTGTGACCATTGCGGAGAGACAGGACACATAAAAAAAGATTGTCCGGCCCAAGACCAGAAACCTACCTGTATCTGCTGTAAAAGAGCAAAAAGGAAAACAATAGATCATAATGTTCGCGACAAAAATTGCCCTGAGTATCTGAGACAGATGGAAAGGTTAAAAACGAGAATACAGTATTAAAAATGGCTTTAAAAATATTACAAGTGAACGCGCAGAAATCTAAAACAGTTGCAGCAGAAATCAGGCAAAAAATTGAGATTAGGAACATTGACATTTTACTAATTCAAGAGCCATATGTTTTCCGAGGCAAAATTAGTGGATACTGCTCTAAAAATGCCAAAATTATTCAGAAACGTTTTGAAAATAATGATGTCAAATCGGCAATTATTGTATACAATAACGAAATAACAGTTGCTATGTTGGATCACCTTTGCTCAGAGCATATTGTGTGCGCACACCTCGACACACGTTTTGGACATTTTTATATTGTATCGGTGTACTGCCAGTTTTTGTATAACATTAATGTGTTTGTTTCGAGTTTAGAGCGTATAGTTAATACACTTGCAGGAAATCACATAATAATTGGCTGCAATTTTAATGCACAATCACCTGCCTGGTATAGCAGCTCTCGTGATGAAAAAGCTGAAACCATTGAGGAATTTATTCTTGTAAACAATCTACTGACGCATAACCAGCCAAATAACCCTTCCACTTTTTGGACAGTAAATGGCAATTCCAATATAGATTTAACATCTTATAACATAGCAAGGAATATTAAAAACTGGAGAGTATATGATGATTGGTGTAACAGCGATCATGGATGTATATATTGTGAATACACAGATGAAAATAATTATATTAATAATAACCACACTAACAGACATAACGATAACAACAACAGAAACAATAACAATAACAATAATAACGACAGTACAAGTACAAATAACAATAGCAATAACAGAAGACGTGAGTTCAAAACGTTAAATAAATATAACTTAAAAAAGGCTGATTGGGATAAAATGCAAAATATTCTTGGAGAAAAATTTAATAAGAACTTCAACAAAGAAATAAGAACAATACAAACAGAAAGAGCAGTTGATGTTTTCAATAACGAACTTAAACAAATATGTAACGAATGTATAAAGTTAAAAAAGATAGCCAAATCATGCACTCCATGGTGGAATCAGGAAATTAGTAACATGCGTAAGAAAGTATTGAGTCTTCGAAAAAAAGTACAGAGATATAAAAGATATGATTAGCACAATGAAATTGCAGTAGCAAAATTAGAATATAAAAGAGCTAAAAATGAATATAACAAATTAATTTGTAAAAACAAGAAAGAATCATGGCAAAATTTTGTAGCAGATGAAGGAAATAAAACAGCCTGGAGTAACCTTTATAAAATGATAATGAATAAAATAAAACCTGGAGAAATCTTTCACGAAATTAACTCAAATGGGGAAAACTCCCTTGATTGGAAAACATCTGTAAGTAAAATCCTGGACTGTCTAATCCCAAAAGCAGATACTACAATTCAAAACAGTAATAATATATGTACTAATGAAACAGGTAATATTATAAAAGAATATTATAACGCCAACCTTGAACCACCAATAACAGTATCCGAACTCGCACAAGCAGTTAAAAAAGTAAAGAATAAAAAAGCCCCAGGATTGGACGGATTCAATCCAGAAATAATCAAATTCTTATGTAAAAGATCTCCAGAAACGGTTCTTGAGTTGTATAACAATTGTTTAATCAATGGAACTTTTCCAATTCAATGGAAAACAGCAGAGGTAAAAATCATTCTTAAGAGCCCAGATAGAGATACGTCTAAGCCATCTTCGTATAGGCCAATCTCATTATTACCTGTAATGGGTAAAATATTCGGAAAAATAGTTTTAACTAGATTAACTGATCTGTATTACGAGCAAAATATGCAAAGCCCTAAACAGTTTGGTTTTAAAAAAGATTCATCAACAGAAGATGCTTTAGTTACTGCAATCTCAAATATTAAGGATTCCCGAAAAAATATGTAGTTGGAATATTTATCGGTATAAAAGGAGCTTTTGATAATATCACCTGGAGTTCAATATTAAATAGAATAAAACTAACTGGCTGCTCATCGACGCTATACAAACTATTTCAAAACTATTTTCATAGTAGATCCATCAAAGTTATTAACGCTACTCGTACATCAATTGAAAGAAATGTTTACAAAGGTTGCCCACAGGGCTCAATTATTGGACCGATAGCCTGGAATATGGTTATGGATGAACTTTTGAATTCTGAAACGGACGATACAGATTTAATTGCTTACGCAGATGATTTGTTGATTCTCATACATGGTAACTCACGAAATGAAGTAGAAAATATAAGTAAAAACGTATTAGGAAAAGTAGAAAATTGGTGCTCAAAACATAAACTTGAAATTTCGACGGATAAAACCAAAGGTATGTTGCTAAAAGGAAAAATGAACAAAAGTAAATTGCCAAAAATTAAATACAAAGATTATAATATAAAATATGTGACACAATTTAAATATTTAGGTATTGTTATTGACGAAAAGTTAACTTTCTTATCACATGCAAAATATGTCTCCGAGAAAGCTAAAAATGTATATGGTAAATTCATTAGACTTGCTAGAGTAGAGTGGGGTTTAAAACCTAGAATAATGAATACCATCTATGACGGATTGTTCTGCCCAATCATCACGTATGGCGCAGGCGCCTGGTTCCAGGAAGTATATAAAACCCACATCAGAAGAAAACTCGAATCCGCACAAAGACTAGCTCTCCTAACGTTAACCAAAACATGCCGAACCGTTTCCACTGCAGCTATGCAAACATTATCTGGAAAAATTCCAATAGATATTCTTGTATGTACAAGAGGAATCAATTATTTTTTAAGAAAAAAGAAGTCTATTACCTGGACGGAATATAGTTTTACAGAGAGCGAAACTGAAATTACGGATGAAGAAATTGAAACAGAAAAACAAAAGTTCAAGAAAATTGCTGAGGATCTATGACAAAAGAGATGGACTGATAACAATACAGGTAGAAAAACTTATGAATTTATTCAGGATGTTAAATTTACTGCAGACAGACCATGGTTCCAACCAGGATTTAAAGCAAATTTCTTGCTATCAGGCACTGGATCAATCAATTATCATTTATTTAAAGTAAATAGAAGTCCTACACCAAATTGCCCTTCTGTATCAATGAAGTGGAAACGGTCAACCACATAATTTCGCAATGCCCAGCATATATAGAATACAAAACACCTACACTAATAAACGAACTAGCAGAAATAAACGAAAACAACAAAAAAGAACTGATAATGCAACCGGCGGTATATATAGCGTTTCAAGAATTTGCAAAAAACGTTTTTGAAAAAAGAAAAATTGAACATGAATCAAGACAAATGAACAACTAACTAAATAGAAACAAAATAACGTAATACAAAACAAGAGTAAAGGTAACAAAAATTATTAAAATGGTAAAACTAGAAAGAACTGGTCCGCCTCCACGCGGCTAGGGACGGGCAACATAGCGTACCGCTACGGCTAAGTGACCGAAAGATAAATTTATATACAAACAACTTACATTTTGAAAATTAAAAAGAAAATAAAAAGTAAATCAAAGAAACTACAAACGTCAAAATTTATAACAAATGTGGATATGAGCGAAAGCTCGGTGGCCGCAATTGACAGATATAATAAATGAAAAAAAAAATGTCCCTATCTACTCCCCCTCGAAAGGTACGCCACCTTGTCGTGGTGGGGGGGCACTGTGCCCGTGTGATCCCTGAGGCTGTGCCGGCGGGGGCTTCGGCCCCTGGCAGGTTTTACCATGCCGGAGTGGTTCAGGGTGATGGGCCCGCCTAAGAGCGTACCCCACGTGCTCTGCTCGAAAGAGTAGAGCCCCACACCGTAAGCCCCTGGCGTCGCAACGACCCACTGGGATTTATCCCGGTGGTACGTGGCGTCAGGAGTAACGGGGGTCTTGCCTTAACTGGCTGGACCGCGAGGATGACAACCTCTATAAAAAATCCCTAACCCTAAGTTATGGCCCACGGCGAAGGGGCATCTCCCGGACGATCGCGCCGGGAGGTGGGTTGGTGGGTGCACCAGCCTTTAGTGGCCAAACTCAGGGGAACTGGCAACCCCTGTTTTATCTTGCCTTGCCCGGGCAATGGTGGCTCTGCCCGGGTCGATACATTTTACACCATACTCGTGGGACTCTCATGGATACCAGAACTTCAAATAAAAACAAAAACGATGAGATGGAGGTGGAGAGGGTGGAGCCGGGATATATTGGCTACGCTGGTGGACACAGCAGAGCTAGCTCTATATCGTCTGCAGCAGAAGAATCCGCTGGTACTCCTATTGGTACTAGTCGTGGTAAGAGGAGAAGGAAGACTGATGAAGGCAGCACTAGCCCTAATTGTGGTACGAAGTCGCCGTTAGATGATATTAAGGCGGAAAGAGACTCATTGGAGCAGTACCTGTTTAACGAGTCAAACAAAGTCACCAAGCCGGCTATTAAGTTTATTTTAGCTAAGTGGGCAGTGTTAGAAAATAAGTTACAGCAGGTAATTTTAGAAAAAGAGAAACTAACTGCAGTACATACAGAGTGTCAGACCAGAACAGAAAAAAGTTACGTGCAGGCGGTACTCAGCAATGTGGCACATCGCACATCGACTTCATCTGGTGCCGTTGGTGCTCATCAGAAACCTGAAAAGAGAAAAGAAAAAAGTGAAATTTTAATAATAAAACCGTTGGAAGAAAGCGACAAAAGAACTAACGATGAAATGAAGAACCAGGTCACACAAGCTTTGGATAAAGACAGGAATAAGTTGAAAGTGAAAAACATTAGACAATTGAAGAATAAAGGGGTGCTTATAGAAGTTAGAGATAAAACGGATGTCGAAATAATTAAAAGCGCTGATTTCAAAAAAAATTGGATTAAGCACTGCGGAGGCCAAAAAATTAGATCCTTCCATAATAATTTATGATGTCGAGAAAAAAAAGAAACCAGAAGAGCTGAAAGAAGACTTAATAAATAAAAATTTTGAACACTTGAGTGGCGATGACATAGAGAATCTTAAAAAGCAAGTGAACCTTAGACATACCTTCAAGTCGCGAAATCCTGGAAGAGTGAATTGGATTGTGCAAATACCTGGTAGAGAGCTTGAGCGAATTGTAAACTATGGCAAAATTTATCTAACGTGGAGAATTTATTCAGTCAAGGAGTATATGAATGTGTCTCGTTGCTTGAAGTGTCACGGTTATGGACACATAGCAAAATATTGCAATGAATCTAACCAGCTGTGTGAGTACTGTGGTAGTGCGGAACATGCTCGAGAAAATTGCAATAAAAAAGAAAATCTTCAATGCCCTTCCTGTATGAGAGTAAAGAGAAAGGACACTCAACACAGTGTTAGGAGCAGTCTGTGCCCTGAATACATCAGGCAAGATGAAAATTATAAAAGTAAATTGAAATGGACCTAAAAGTTGGCCAAATAAATGCCCAGGGATCCATGGCAGCTGCAGCTGACATAAGTAAAATATACACAGAACAGGGCATGGATATATTATGTATTCAAGAAACGTACCTATATAAAGGCAAAGTAAGAGGATACAACTCTCCAAACATAGAACTCATACAACCCAAAGGTGACAACCCTTGGGTTGCTTTAGTAATAAATAAAGAAAAACTGGACTAATTCTGTAACCCACATTTAGAAACCAACCACATCATGAGCACACACATTACTCACAATAAACTGCGTTTCTACATAATTAACGTGTATTGCCAATTTTTTCTTCCAATCGAAAACTTCTTATTGGATCTAGAAAGGTGTCTGTCGTTCACTGGAAATCACAGGGCCATAATTGTAATGGACGCAAACGCTAAGTCTACTCTGTGGTTCTCAAACGAAACAGATGATTCTGGCAATAAACTAGAAGAGTTCATTTTTGAAAACAATCTGTGTGTCCTTAATAGGATTAGTAATGTACCTACTTTCTCCAATGTTCACGGAGAATCAAATATAGATGTCTCGCTGTTTAAGGATGGCTTTGCTGGTCTGATAACATCATGGAGAGTCACAAATATGGCGGCGATTTCGGATCACAATTTAATAACATTCAATATAAAGGATAAAAAATGTAGCGCTAATCATTTACCGTCAGTTCGGGAATACAATATCAAAGCGGCAGATTGGGAGGCATTTTACAATCTTACAAAAGAGAACTTCAATTCCGTAGTGCTAGAAAATTTAGAAAATTCCGAACACAATGTATTAATTACTAAATTTAATAAAATACTTACCGAAACTTGTACTAAAACAATTCCGCGGAAGAAGCTGTTGACCAATCCGGTGCCGTGGTGGACTGCAGAGCTCGCAAGACTTAGGAAAGATGTACGCAGCAGCAGGAGGCAACTGGCACGTGCTCGTCGTCTGAAATTAAACGCAACTATTAATGACTGCAAAGATTATTCTAAGAAGGCAAGAAATAAATACATAAATGAAATTAGGAAAAGTAAAATGGAGTCCTGGAAAAAATTTGTTAATATCGAGGGTAACAAAGATCCCTGGGGTATCTTGCATAAAATTGTGAGAAACAAGAATCGCAACTTACAACAATTTGCGACCCTCTATTTACCATCTGGTGAAAGAACAAACTCTTGGAGAGATTCCGCTCTGGCCCTATGTAACAAGTTTGCGCCCTGTGACAACCTAGTAAATGAAACACCTATCCATGGAGATATAAGACAGCAAAACAAAAACTATCTAAATTACAACCTGGAAGAAAGCATAACGTTTTTAGAAATAAATGAGGCTATTAAAAGAACAAAAAATAAGAAAGCACCAGGGCTAGATGGGTTTGGTCCTGAAATCATTAAGAATGTATGGAAAGCCAATAGCGAAATCCTAACAATTTTGTACAACAAATGTTTTAGAGAAGGTATTTTCCCGAACAGCTGGAAAATTGCCAGGATATTAGTTTTACCAAAAAATCCAGATGCGGAATTGGATAAAATCAGCTCATACAGACCTATTGCACTTCTACCGGTGGTTAGCAAAATTTTTGAGAGAATAATTATTAACAGAATTCAAAGAACTTATATTTCAAATGACCTATCGAGTACCAAGCAATTTGGTTTTAAGAAAGGTTTTTCTACTGAAGATGCGCTGCTGAGTTTCAGAAATAGTGTAAACTGTACTGATAAGAAATATGCTGTTGCTTTTTTCATGGACATAGTTGGTGCCTTCGACAATTTATGGTGGCCAGCCATTAAAGCCAGACTCAGAGTAGCCCATTGCAGCTCCAAAATCATTAGTTTAATTGACAGCTATTTCTGTAAACGAAAGATAGTCATAAAAAATAAGTACGATAAGGTCACTTATAGAGTGCGTAGGGGATGCCCACAGGGATCCATAATTGGTCCGGCTGCCTGGAATTGGTGTTTAAACGAATTTCTAAATAAATTTTGCGCGTTTTTTCTTGACGATGATGTCGTCCTGATCGCTTATGCAGATGACTTAGTATTCATAATCAAAGCCAACTCCAAAAACCAATTAGAGCTTCTTGGTAATGCCGTGATAAAACAATTTGTAAACTGGCGCGACATTAATAAACTACAGGTTTCGGTTAAAAAGACGCTGGCTATGTTAGTGAAGGGCAAACTTGATAAGGAAAGACCTCCTCGCTTAAAAATTTATGATCAAAATATTAAATTTACGAATGAATATAAATATCTTGGTGTCACTATTGATTCTAAATTTAGCTTTGCATCACATGTTAAGAGAATACGTAGCAAGATAGTTAAATATGTTATGCCGTTAAAAAGACACACGAATGGAGAATGGGGTATCAAAAGACCGATTCTCGACATCCTTTATAAGGCGGTTTGTATACCAATAATTACGTACGGCGCTGTATTATGGTACACTAAAGCGGATAAGTACGTGGTCAAAAGACATCTGTTTGCGACACAGCGAGCAATATTAATGACCCTTGTTAAAGCGTGTAGAACCACTTCAACCGCTGCTATTCAAACCATTAGTGGCCATTTACCCCTGGATCTTCAGGTTATCAAGTGTGGACTAACCAGACGTCTATGTAAGAGATTATCTGTTAATTGGCAAGGTATAAGATACGATCCCGACGAGGATGATCTAAATTCAGAAATAGTTTTAGGCAAAATACAAAAACTGTCAGAGGTAATACTGAAAATGTGGCAATCTAGATGGGAGAACGATGAGCATGGAAGATTGACATATAACTTTATCAGGAATGTGGGGTTCCGTGCTGAGAGGAGTTGGTTTAATCCTACGCGGTTGTGCATTTATTTAATAACTGGTTATGGCTCAATAAATTCTACGCTGCGTAAGCGAGGCGCCAGTCAGACAACAATTTGCCCAGCATGCACTTCAGCTGAAGAAACAGTACAGCATATAATTTTTGAATGTCAGGCATATGACGAGCTTAGGTATACGAAATTGCGATTGGCCGTTAACAACTGGCACAGTCTAATTGAAGAAAAAGAGGATTTCTCCAACTTCACTCAGTTCGCTAAAAATATCTTTGATAAACGTAAACCTTACACAATACCTGCATTGGGCAATAATTGATCAAATCGCCAAGCTGTCATTCGTACAGCATGTATCTGTCTGCAGTTGACTTCGTGAACACTTGTAATACACACGGATTGAGTTCGAAAGTAGAAGGTCCGCCTCCACGTGGCGGGGACGGTACCGTCGGGACTTTTGATTTATGGTGAGAATGTACTCTCCGCTGCTTTACACCTCCCGACGGCTAAGCGACCTACAACAGAAAATTCAAACATATATTTGGTATGCATATATTTAATATTAAAAATTAAGATTCTCGGTCCTATAATTGATTTAAATTGACCATTTGGAAAAGTAAACTTCGTACGAAGCAGTAATGAGCTGTTGCTCAAAAAAATGTCCCTATCTACTGGGGCTGGGGTGGTAGGTGCCGGGCCGCCACTGGGTGAGTAGCGACACCCCTCCATCCGAGCTGGATCCCGGTAAACTGACCCACCCGTGTCGGTTTGGAGATGTGACAGCATCTCGAGCGGGCAGCGAAGCCTTGTTAAGTGGCCCGCGAGAGTGTGACCAGTTGTACTTAAGCCTAAGCTCCGAAAACTGGTACCACGGGGGTCGGTGTGCCCGCGGACGGGGTTTTCGCCCCGTGCCGTACCGACCATTGGCGTTGGATTCGTGGTGGCAATGGTGACCCCATATCGCGGGATAGAGTGGCTCGGACCGCTCGACGTGTGAGCAGCGGAAATGCTCGGGTGCCAGCCTGCAGAGCTGGTAGAGGTTTAGAAACGCCTTGCCTCGACCAAAGATCGT